>CAEGAE010094209.1:0-14616 GCA_903067095.1 Girardinus metallicus | reverse complement strand
ATCCATCCATCCATCCATCCATCCATCCATCCATCCATCCATCCATCCATCCATCCATCCATCCATCCATCCATCCAATCTGTATGATGTTGTGTAAACAAACTCTCCTTTTTCCTCTCTTTCCGTTCAGTGTGTGATTGCACGGCCATCATGAGTAACATCTATGAGTCTGCAGAGGCCACGCTGGGCTTCATCAGCTCCCCATGCCTGACCAAAGTGGAGCTGAGAGTGGCCTGCCGGGGGATCTCGGACCGCGACGCCCTCTCCAAACCCGACCCGTGCGTGGTGCTGAAAATGCAGTCACACGGCCAGTGGTTTGAGGTACGATGAAAATGGGGAGAGGGTAATGAGAGAGATGCCGTTCCACGCAAATGAGTCTCCAGTTGCGAAAGGCTATTTCATACTCAGAAAATGAAGGTTTAATGGTGAGGCCAGGAGTGAATCAGGAGTTTGTCATTCTTAAGTGTTCTTTTATATGACACCTATTCAGCTGGTATGAAGCATTCTGAATATTAAGCGAAGTGGCAGTGACTCTGAATGTTTCAAGGTGCAATCTGGCTTGTCAAAGTGACTTCTAATGTTGCTTCTCTATGGATTACAATGAATGTCACATGTATAATGGAGTAATTTATAATATTTGATGGAAGACAATGGATATATTTTGACACCTCTGTAAAAATACTGACTTTTAATGTTATTACAAGGTGTTAAGTCATTTAAGTCAAAAATAGCAGTTGTGCATTGGAGGAAATGGGGTCTTAACTAATTATTAAGATAACATTTAGCTCAAACATTAAAAAAAATTAATAAATAATCTGAAATCACTTTTATGTAAACATCAGACAATTTCATTTTGGTGTATCATTGTTTAGTACTGATTTTATTCGCTTTAATGTGAAATTAATCTTTCCCAGGCACTTTGATGATTTTATCACATCACTATTAATATTTGAAAAACAGTTAGTCCGTCTCTTGTTAAAATTTTTTTTTCATTCCTCAAAAGCGAGTTTTCATGTCAAAGAAAGTGTCAGCGTAATCAAAATGAAAAGTCCTGATATCCTTTTTGATGAACAAGACAGTTAAATTGCTTTGTCATGTTTTCATTATGATTGTTTACTCGGTTGATGCTTTCCAGTGCAAAAAAGTCAGACGTTGGTGACTTTACCTGACAATGCACAAGACAGCACTATATGCCATTTGAAATCTACTCGGCTGGCGAAACACACTAATAAATGACATATTACTCTATCGATTGAGATAAAAAAGGATTTGTGTTTTGTTGGCAGGAATGGGACAATGCTACTTTGATTAGCACAAATGATTTACTGTTGTGGATGTTTTGTACCTCATATTTGGTGCAAATTCTGTTATTTACAGATGCAGAATTGACATTAAAACACCAATTAAATGGTGTTTTGGTGAAGAGCTGAAATATGTCATAGAGCTAACTGGTTAAAATAATTGATACCAAAATTTCTTTTGAGTGCCACTAGAGGCAGCCTAAGTACCACCATGGGTATTGTGCTGCCTGATATGATCCAAGCACGCCGCTGAAGTAATGTTTGGTGAAATTATGGCACTAAATCGGAAAATTCAAGGCACCATGTCAGACTGTGAGAGTATGGTGTTGTTTTCCTTTTAGCTTGCATGAGCTACATGTCCTAATTATCACGCAGCTCAACTGGAATCCCAACCTTTGCTACAAGCATAGTCTAAATTGTGTTTATCTAGCAAATGCCCTTTTAACAGATGCAATGTATTCTTTTTTTTTGTTGGTAATGAAAGCAATCAGATCCTCAAACCCACATTTTCAGTTTTATTGGCCTCATTCGAAGCTAAAGAGGTCCCAAATAAATGGAGGAAACATCTTCTCTGTGTAGGTTGTTTTGGCTGTGGAAATGGATAACTGGTGCTGCTTTAAAGTGTTCCACTCCATTTCCAATTATCAGTGAGGCACACATGCTTTCCCGGCCCTTTCTAATGGACTAGACAAAAGACTATCTGAGCATAATTAAAAATCCAACATTAGGAGAAAGATAAATCCTAATGGATTTTTAGAATAAGCAAATTTTCATCCGTTTTTTTCTGAGTTAAACAGGCCACAGATTGAGACACATTCTTTTTCCTTTCTTTTGAATGTATGGAGAAGATGCAAGTTGGTGTCAGTAATATAGGATATAATTGAAAAATGCATTATTTCCAATAATTCAATTCAAAAAGTGAAATTTATACAAATTCGTTACACAGAGTGACATATTTTTTCACATATTAATAGTTTTATTATTATGATATCTAATATAGAAATAACATGCTATGTCTTACACCAACCTGAGGAAAACTGCTGCCTTGCTCACCAAACACCACTGGTACAGTGTAGAAGGACAGCTGTAACCAAACATGTTAATGTAAAGTTGGATGGAAGGAAAAACTGACAGAAAAGGTGCCTGGGCAACAAGAATTGGAGCGGCTAGGGGAGATTCATATGGTATTGATTAAAGCTAAAGTCAGTGCTCAAAGAGTTCATCAGGGACATGAACTACAGCTGTCACATTATTTTTGTGCCACTCCTGAACTAGAGACATCAGACGCCTCTAAGCTGAGCTAAAGGACTGGGCTGTTGCTCAGTGTTACATAATCCTCTTTTCATATGAAAGTAATTCCCAATGATCTTCTAATTAAGTGAGACATCTTTTCAATTTGTCACTTGTAAATATCCATTGCTTTTGTTTTTTGTCAAATTCTTGTTCTACACAGAGGAGTTTGGGGGGAGTCTAGCAGACGTGTGTGAACACACAAACTCAAGCGTGACACAAAAAGTCAGAAAAACTTCCTCAGTCAAACTTGCACAGACTCACAAAAAGCTGTGCTTTTTCCACAGGGGCTCAAGATCAAGTGCTCAAAAAAGTAGTGCAGTGTTAGGCAACTGTATCTCCGGGGAGTCCAGAAAAAGCTACTTTGTGCAGCACAGTGGTGTCTGTGTGTTTATTCATATGGAAAAAAAAAAGAGAGAATTCTTGTGTGTTTGTGGATCTGAGAATGGACAATCTCTGCCGATCAGAATTACTTCCTTAATTGGATTGTTGTTGGGAAGCAGCTGGGTGTGTTTGTGCATATTTAATGTGTTAAAGACTCTTTTTTGCTTCAATGAGTTGCCAACGAATTGAGGTGAAGTAAATAAAAAAAGGGCAACATCTGGTGTATGTTCTGTTATATTTCACTTTTTCTTGTTTTTTTTTGTGCTTGTGTGTGAGCCACAGGGTTATCAGCAATAAAAAAAAAAAAAAGAAAAAAAAAGCGGGCTTTCGTTTCTGCCAGCGTTCTCGAGCTTTTTGTTGTCAGCGCTGTGACGGACTTTAATTTGGCACTCTGATCCTTTCTGTGTCAGGCAGTCAGAGAGAAGAAAATCTGAGATCAATGCTGCAGCTCCAGTCAGATTTCTGTGTAGTCAAACAGCTAGTGGGATTTTTCTAAAGCATCAAGAAAAATCAATGTTTGCAGTCCTCAAGTTGATAAGTGTAAACAATGTGGTAATGGCTATTTGTGGTAATTGCTGCAGAGCTGAAAAGCCTCGCAAAGCTCACAATCGATGCAGAGTTGCAGTGGGCTGAATGCTCAGTGAGAGTTTCATACTTCAGCACGCATGAATATATTGAAGTCTATTTAAAGTGACTCAAGCAATAATGGTGATGGAGCCACCGCCTTTTTCCACCATGGGGACGGTGTGTTTGGGGAAATGTCCAGAGTTATCTGTTCTGCATAGTGTTTTGCATTAAGCCAATTTGTTTATGTGTGTTGTTGCCCCTACGTGTCCTGAGGCATAACTTCAATTTGTATAAGCAGGAGTATTAAAAGTTTGATATTTGAGTGAATGTAATTATATCAGAATGCTGAAGATCTCGTGGTTTTATGGATATTTTATCAAAACAATACAAAACTATTTACATTTGATTTGCAAACACATAAATCACTCATAACTATAGTTAAATTTAACCCAGTTGACAGAACAAGCCAGTTTATAAAAATTTTATCAGAGTAGAACTCCTTTAAAGAAAATATTGTTTGCATTTTTGTTTTGCTCGCTAGAGTTTTTAAGCTTTCCTGAACATGACCAGTATTTGCTTAGTCAATACTCTCACCCACGGTCATATAAACATTAGTCACTCTTCAAGATTATTATGCTCAGAAGAACATGTTTTGCTTTATTTTAATTTTGTCAGATTTACTGATGTGTATGATGTGTTTAACCGTGTGTGTATGCAGGTGGACCGCACTGAAGTGATCCGCAGCAGCAGCAGCCCCGTCTTCTCTAAGATCTTCCTGGTAGATTACTACTTCGAGGAGGTCCAGAGGCTTCGATTCGAGCTGCACGACATCAGCTCTGGAAACAACGGCCTCCGTGATGCGGACTTCCTGGGAGCCATGGAGTGCACATTGGGCCAGGTCAGTCTGCCTTCTGATTGGGCAGTCAATAGGAAGCTTGCTTAAATAGTGACCTTTGATTAAGTAGAGTCAATGTGTAAATAGAAGCAAATAACAAATAAATACTGAAAATGTATTCTGCTCCAGTCCACATTGTAAAGTGCCATACTGAAGACAGAAGTTTTGGAAAGTAACACTGATGTTTATGTAAAGCAATGCTTAAAGGATTGTGGATCAGTTTTACCTCTATTCTCTTTCCATTCTGTACATTTTTGTCCCAACTTACTGCCATTTTGCACGCGTAATAAACCCACTGTATCTGTGTGCTTAACTTTTGCATGTCGACTTACCTGTCTTTGTTAATACAGATTTTTATAAATTGTGTCAATAAATAATCATAAAATGCTTAAATATCACTTGACGTGAAACCAAATGGTATTGACAATCTTTACTTTTGACCTCATTTGGTTAAAGACTTGAAACCACTTTAAGTACAGTTCACAAAACAATCTGTGATGGCAAAGTGCAGACATGTTTTCAGACATTTTGTATGGAACACACTTGTCTATTTAAGGTTGGGTAGCTGACGGTGCATGTCAGTGCATAAACCAAGGAAAAAAAACAAAACAGACAAAAATATCTGGAGGTCTCCCTTATTTGGACATTGAAGAAATTTAGAACTACCTCGACCTTCCTCAGACACAGCAGCTCAACCTAACTGAGTAATTGTGGGAAGAAGAACCTGGTCAAAGAGCTAACCAAAAATCTGTCTTACTGATGGAAAAGCTGCACTGCTCTCTTGTGAAGTTAGAAGAACCATCCACAAGATCCAACACTCCTAATGCAATCCATCAATAAGACAGACCCCACTCATCTTATCAGTCACATTGCAGGATTTTTCTCTTGTACTCCAAGCATTTTGTCAGAAAAAAATGGAAAATCCTCATTCTTCGCTGACACCATCCCCACTGTCAAACATGATCTGGGATGTTTTAGCAGGAACTGTCCTTAGAAGTCGAGTTGGTAGCAGCAAATTATAAAGAAAGTCTCCCAGAAAGCCTTCACCAAGTGCTCTGTCTGCACCTCAGACTGACTGCGTGGCATTGCTAGAGTACCTCTCTGAAAAGACCTAACAGTGGCTTTCTACCCATGCTATCCATCCAATATTAATAAGCTGACAATGATCTACAGAAAACTGATCTTTGTCAAAACAATTCCCTGAATAAAATCTCTCAAGCTTAGAGAGACATGCCCAACAAGACTTCAAGCTGTGAAAGGTGCTTTATTAAAATATTAAGCCATAAGTGTAATAAATTATGCAGCTGTTAAATGTTTGTATTACTTTATTTACAAAATCTCTGAAAACAGGTTCAAACTTGTCAGCAGAACTATTCTTATGACTTTAGAATAATTTTGTAAGTGCAAAATGTAAATAAAATAAAATAAAATAAAATAAATAAATAAATAAAATGCTTTGAATATTTCTGGGCACGGTACAATTTCATTTAATTGTATATTTTCTTTCTTAAGATGGCAATACCTATTTGCTCTGATTCACTTTCCTGTCTGGGTTAAATTAATTCTCATGAGCACGACATGTTCTTTAAAACTCTGACCACTGTTACTCCATTACCTGCAAGATTTATAACTATGGTCAGCTATTTACTGTCGATCTCCACCACATCATGCAGCTTGAATGTAGAACATGGTGTTCGGTAGGTCGCCTCTATAGGAGAATTGGGGCGTGTAAGAGATGTTTATGACTCACATCTGAACATACTTTAAAGTGAGCTCACCCGATGAGTAGATTTGTTCTCTGCTTTTTAAATGTGCTTGAAACCTGCTAAATTTGGGTAGAAGAGCCATCTTTGGGTGCTAGTTTAGACGATCTCCACGCTAGAGCTGCTTGACAGCAAGGTGCTTAAGACAAGATTTCACAGTCTGTTGAAGAACCAATTGTAAAGGTCTCTTCCGTTTAGCACTTTGTAGATGGATAATATGCGCTTTATTTATCTGGCTTTAACTGCTGAATCCTTTTGTTCAGCTACTAGCAGCATCTGCATTCACACTCAGTGTTTCTACTAAGGCTTTAAAGCTCTGTCAGACTGTTTTCGGCACATTTATATGTGCATATGCTAATACATGTAGCCTCACCCGCTGATAGCTGCAATCAATATTTAAAGATTCTCTTCATTTACTCCAATCACTCAGCATCCGGGGCCATTTAAAGAGAAAACGTTTATTGCTTCAGTGCTCATTAAGACGATGAGTTGGTTGATTTTTTTTTTTCCCCCTCAGAGAGTAGCCCCCTGGTGACATATTGAATGTAAGGAAATAGCAAGAGCAGCATCTCAAAGATCCGGCTGGCACTGCAGAAGAGTGAAATATGTTTGCTATTACTTTTTCAGGTCAGAGATGTTATCAGCAGCATAAAGATGGTGGATTTACAATTGTTGGTAGACATAAGATAACAGCCTCAAAAGAGGAGGAGGATTTTTAATGCCAGAGAGGTGTAGCTTAATAGAATGACACCGTGCCAATTCTTTTACGTGTAATATCCCACTGTTTATCCAGGGTTTTGATAAGAATATGACAGTATTGTTTCTGTTTAGTACGAATCAATAAATGTGTGCAGAAGAATATCAGTGAGGAGGAAGTAGTTGATCTATTCATAAAATGAGAGACACCAGAAAATTTTCTGCCAAGATTATGTAAGGGTTTAATACTGTAATTTATCATGCTGACTGTATGAAAGCTGCAATTATCAGGGCAGCTTTTGGTAGTCTGCTAAGGAGAGACGCAGCTCTCTGTAGATGAAATTGCTGCGTGAACTTAGCTCTAAAAGCCATTATCAGTGAGCAGAGTTTGTTGTTGCTGCCAAAAATTTGTAAGAGGTGGAAGGAGTTGATGTAGAAAACCAATCAGCGGTATGCCACCAACTTTACATGCCCTTTGTTCATATCACAAACTTTTTCGTCTTGTTACAAGCACAAATATTTAGCATTTTTTATTATTTTTTTTATTGCTTAATTATGAGGTGGAATGAAAACAGTTTTATGTCGTAGGAAAGGAAAAACCAGAATTCAGTCCCCCTTTATTCTTTAAAATTAGAAAACCTTGCTTTGTTTTCTTTCAGTGTTACCATTACGATAAGCCGCCGCACTTGTCTGTAACACAATAAAATATATTAACGTTAATTAACAAAATGTGTAAAAGTTAAACGAGTCTGAATACTTTTAGAAGACAAAGCAAATGCAACATGTCTATGTTAAATTAGTTCCTCTACTTCGAACTAGCTGCCAGAAAACACATCGCAAGTAAAACATCTGATAAAATTTTTTGTCACTTTTTGTTTTTGCAGTTATATAAATGTTGCATTAAATATGAATGAATGTGTTTTTTACATGAAACATACCAAAAAACAAAAATGACAAGATGACAGGGTTTTTGTTTTTTGATCTTCATGCTTTTCATCTGTTTGTATGCTCGTTTCAGATCGTCTCACAAAGGAAACTGACCAAAGCTCTGCTCAAACAGGGAAACACTGCTGGAAAGTCTTCAATAATGGTACAACGTCCCTTCCGAAAGCCAGCCCCACCTCAGTTCAACGCTTACAGGACACACGCACAACACCGCGCACTCACAAGTTCTGGAGATAATTAATTTGATGATGTTTCCCCATCGCTCTGCACCGTTCCTCATTTCCATCTCATTTCCTCTCACCTCGTTCTTATGCCTCTGTGTCCATCTCCCCCCTCTGCTACCCTAATCCCACCCCTCCATTTCATCTGTATAGGTGACAGCAGAGGAGTTGTCAGGAAACGACGATTATGTTGAACTCTCATTCAGCGCACGGAAGCTAGACGACAAGGTTTGTCCAGTTGCTTGTTTTTGAAGTTTAGGAATGTGAACTTTATACGTGTGTGTGTGTGTGTGTGTGTGTAGATTTTATGATGAAATAACTCATGCAAAACACAAAGGTACAATCTGGGCTCATGAAAGAATACCTGCGGAGATAGGTTGGCACCTCCCTGGTACAATAACCCTCTTTTATCTAGACAACCAAATCAGACACACGCACAGAGTACTAGATTAATTTTTGGCCTCCCTTAACACACGCGCCCTCACCCACAGCCACGGATGACTAATCCAAACGAGTTGTGCCCAAGAGGAATGGTGGAGTATAAACGAGGGAGGGGTGCATAAATCGGAGAGGACAAGAGAGAGATAGCTGGTTGAAACAAAAAGAAAGCCAGAGACAGAAGGTGAAATGATGGGTCTGGTAGTTGTATGAATGATTTATGTTTGTGATCAAAGTGTGCGTTTTTTTTTCCTTTTTCTCTGTCAAGGATTTCTTCAGTAAGTCAGATCCTTTTCTGGAGATTTTTAGAGTAAACGACGATGGGACAGAGTCGCTTGTACACCGAACTGAGGTAATTGCAGTGTATTCACACACATTCGGCACACATGGTGTCTACCGAAGCATCCTGAACTTTTTACATTTTTTACATTTGTTACAACCACAAACTTCAATCTCCTCTTAACTACCGCACCTTATTTCTTTTAAATTCCATGAAAACCACTCAATCAGTAAAAAGAATACACTTCTTTGTAATATGATCTCAGTATAAATCCAGCTGTTCTGTGAAGCAATCAGCAGTTTATTAGAGAAATCTACCAAAACATGGCCGGGCACCTAAACAGATAACCCATTCAAGGGTAGCCTTAATGAGAGATGCAGCCAAGAGCCCTTTGGTAACTTTGTAGAACCTGCTGAGATCCACAGCTTGGATGGGAGAAGCTGTTGCAATTTGGCCTTAATGGGACTGTAAGCAGAAAACCTTTGTTAAAAGAAAGCCACAAGCATCCTTGTTTACTGTAAGCCATGCAGGGAACGTAGCAAACATGTTCGTCTGTAACCATCCCTGCAGCATATGTACAAGGAAGTTGGTTGGAGTAATTATGCAAATGGATGAAGCTAAATACAGGACAATCCATAAAGAAATCCTTTTAGAACATGCGAGCCAGATTCACCTTTCATCGGGACAATGATCTTTAAGCCAGAGCCACAATAGGGGATAGATCAAAGCATGACAAAATGTAAAAAAATCAAATTAAAACTCTAGTTTCTCACATTTTGTGGTCAACTGTTACAGATCTCTTCTGTAAGTTGTTTTTGTTTTCTTCTACAGACAGTGATGAACAACCTGAGCCCAGTCTGGAAATCATTTAAAGTTTCATTGAACACTCTCTGCAGTGGAGACCATGACAGGGAGCTAAAGGTGAGTTTGAAAGTCCCACTGTGTGATAAAAGAGAAAATAATAGGAGCCAGTTAGTCTTAAATACAATCCGCCACTCTGTGGAAAACCTTGGGAAGAGTTCATTTCATAATGTAAGTTGACACACAGCTTTCTTAGAGGAGATAGGCCACATAGCACATCAACGCCTACTGAAGTTTCTTTTTAACATGATTCTCTACATAAATGTTTTTTCTTAGTTCTTAAGAAACCATCTACATTAAGTAGCACGCACAAGTTTGTGCTCCCATAGGAAGGGTGCAGACCTTAATTAGATATTTTTGGCTATGACTTGTTCAAGAAATACAAAAGTCAAAGCTAAATAAACACACTTACTCCTAATAGCCTGTGCCGACAATCAGCAAGTTATTTGTTCTCCCTGAAATCAGGAAACTATGCAAGTTGATTGCAGATAAATGTGACAAAGACTATTTAAGGTTGTTGTTTTCTGAGTATGTAACATAATCAACAAGTTCCAATCAACAAAATTACAGGAGGTCAAAGTGTACAGTGTTGGGCAAGTTCGGTTCACAAAGGTTAAAACTGAATTAATCCATCATCATTGTTGATTTCAAATTTTCTTAACTAAATTCTCAACTAAATTCGTTATTCCCCTATATTTTTAATAAATAAAATCAGTAGCAGTCATGATGCTCTCCTTATTAAATTGATTATGTCAGCACAAAGTCTTTTGTAACTAAGCTTTTTCAGCTTATTTACATCTTTTTTTCTTCTGTCCTGTCTTGCTTTACATGGGCTATATTTTGCCAAGGTAGAACTCAAAAATAAAGCTGTACTCATACATTCATTTCCCTATTTTAATTATCAGAAAACAAAGCATTACTATTTTCACTTAAAGATAGGAGTGAAAATTGATGTTTTACAAGAAACATCAACGCATTATGATGTCAGCTCCAGTTTAAACACATCACCACAAAAGACAAAAATCTTTGCCAATATTTGCCTATGTTAGTTGCATCTTTATTTGCCAGTACAATTTGAGAATTTGCTGACAAAGGCCTTGAACTCTTTTGAATCTAAGCATCCTAAGTTAAACGTTTGCTAAAAAGGTTTATGACACTAATAATGAATCGGAAACTGGCCATCAGTTTTAATTTTATCTTTCATACCAGATCTATTTTGTCTGTGTATATATACCCCACCAAAACAACAAACCCTAGACTGTATTAGATCTGCTTTTTGTTGTGAAGTTATTCAAGGCTTACTCAGCTCCAGTCCATCTTTCTTCTTATTTATTGAGACTTTTTCAAAGTAGAATTAGATTGAACCACACAATGACTCGTGCCTGAAGGAAACTAAAGCATAATGCGATTTTTAGATTCAGGCCTTTTCACAGCTCAGTTGTACCATGTAGGAGGGACACATGCTACAAAGAAACTATGATGCTACTAGTGCCATAGGTGCACACAACTATTTAAATACCTTTAATCCACAGATAAATATATATTTAAAAGTACCTTTGCAAAATGCTTAAGTAGGTCTCTCAGTTTGGCACTTGGCTCGGTTTTGGTGCAGCTGTCTATTTTATTTAATGGGCTCAGTGGTCATCTTAAACTCTCACCTTCCCTCGCCTGCGCTACTGTGTGCGCGCACTGCTGCACATCAGCTGTGAACATTTATTCTCCTCGTGAATAAACATGAACTTGCTCATTAATTATTCAAAGGCTTCTTAACTCTGCGTGGCTCCTGACAGCAGGAGAAAGGGCTTGCACACTCTGAAACGCACATGGATGCCATCGACCATGGCTTCCAGGGCTACCTGTTTGAAGCATCACAGCAATAGTTAGAAACGGCAGGGCAGAGATTTCTATTCAGTCCAGGACTTTACTTTCGTCAGAGTCTTTAAGTGACCAATGCATAAATGCATAACCCTCCTCTGTGGAGTCTGGCTGCCTCTTTCTTTGTACTTCTTCTTATTCGTTTCTTCACCCCCGTACTCTTCCTTCTCTCCCCACTCTCATTGGTCTCTCGCTCTCACCGCCGGTTAGTATTCAGTGAATGGAACAGAGCTTCTTCATTTTTTCATTAGTTCTTTGCACAGCCTCTCTGCCTCTTGAAGTGAAGCATGGCTGCAAAAGCAAGCACTCCCTTCCCTTCTACAAGGAAATTACTAACAAAAAAAAAAAAAAAAACACAAATTATGAGACACTCACAAAGACAAAAAAAGGGGCATGCACACTTCAGGTGGAGGCTCTCAACAGCTTAAGTGGGAGACAGGAAATAAGAGGATTATTGCTGGTCCTTGTTTTTAATCACCACAGTTGTACTGGTTCAGATTGCTGGTGGCTGGTTTGACCTAAAAGGCAAGAGGGTCACAGGATTTACAGTAAATTAGCCCCCTGCAGCAGAACAGACATAGGAATCATCTGGATATAAGTGTTAAATCAGAAATCTCCTCTCTAGAAAGTCATTGAACACCATACCACAGTGGAAAAGCCTATATCCCCTTACATTTTTTTTTTCTTTTCATGGTACACCTTGCTGGTGCCAGCTTGTACCACATTTTGCCTTCAGAAATATTTTAATGTGGGGTGACTGTAGTTCAGTGGTAGTCACTTTGCAATCACAAGGTCATAGGTGTGATTCCAGCTTCCTCCTGACAAGGCACCTAACCTATATACCGATCTGTGAGTGTGAATGGGTGAATGTGTCTGTAGTATAAACACTGTGGTCAGAATAACTGGAAAGATGTTATATAAACTATGTCCATTTAATTCTTTGAGGCAAATGAGGCAAGACTCAAAGGTGCTCTATTGGGATTGAGTTCTCTTGAGTTTAGAGGCTACTAGAGTACAATGAAATCATCGTCATGAGAAAATTTGAGCTTTACAACATGACACATAAGACTGGAAGTAGCTATTAAGAGAAACTGGTCGTAAAGGGATTGACGTGGTCAGCAACAATAGGCCGTAGTATTTAAGCAATGAAAAGTTGAGGAACTAAAGGTTTGCCAATAAAATGTTCCTTGCACCACAACTTCGCCAAAAGAAGCTTATACTGGTGGTAAATGCCAGGATGGATCCATGCAATCATTAGGTTTGCACCAACTTTTGATCTTGTTATGTTAATGCTATACCTTAAATTGAGGCTCTTTGGATGAAGCAGCATTTACACAAACTAGTATTGTCCAAATTTCTGTGGAAATTGAGGTCTCAGTTTCTTGTTAGCCGACAGGAGTGAGACCTGACATTATCTTCTGTTGCTGTAGCCCTTCTGCTTCCAGGTTGGACATTTTCTGCTTAGAAAGATGATATTTACAGATATTAATAGAGAGGCACCTTTCTGTTATCTTAAACCTGTCTGCCTTTCTTAATCTGACTGCTATCATCAATCAAGGTATTTTTCCCCATGCTGCTGTGGCTTGTTTCTTTATTTTTTATTTTTGACAGTCCTTTGTCACTTATTTCCCCTTTGTTTATCATTCTGATGCTAAGTTAGAACTTTAGTTATCTTCCTTTTATTTAGACAGCTAACTTCACTGAGTGTCTGATTCAACTGTTTCCGTTAACAAGCTATTCAACATGAAAATGCTAAATAAACCAATATTATATATAGCAGCATATTTCTAATCATCCAAGCCACTCAAAGTGCTTCAAACTAGAGCCCCGTTCACCCAGTCAAGATCACTACACATGCACATTAACATACCAATATGCGGATCAGTAGGGAACTTTGGGTTACTTGTCTATGTGCCTGGTGGCAGTTGAAAGCTGTAATGAAACCCACGACATTAGGTTTGCAAGACAACTATTTTCCCACTGTTACTGTCACGTTTGATGCAACCTTAAAAAATATGTACCTAATAAGGTGGCCTGTGCATGTCTGTATATATAAAAGTCTTTTGTCATGTTTTGAAATGATCAGATTGCTTCTTTGTGAGGTGTTGAAGCTTTGTGCTCTGACCCCGTTTTGATTGTAGTCATTTATATAGTGAAATAGCTCCTCTGAGAGAGAAAAAAACTATTACGTCTAAACCCTGACACTCATAAAGCCGTCTCTTAAGCCTCTCAGCATCGTCAGATTAATATTTCACTGCTCCATGGCCCCCCCACCAACTCCACCCCATCAATCATTCAGCATGGCATTTCTTTGCAGACCAGTGGGTGCATGTGTGGATGCTCAGGTAGCAGTTCTTCTCACCACGTGTTCCTGTGTGTGTTTTTGTTTCTGTGATAGTGCACGGTTTGGGACTGGGACTCCAATGGCAAACATGACTTTATTGGAGAGTTTCAAACCACGTATAAGGAGATGATGAGGGCAGAGCAGGAGGGCAAGCAGGTAAGAAAATGCACGCTCAAAATCAAAGCTTTGGCTCATATGTGCTGTGCATGTAATTAGGCATGCGGCTTCCTCTGTGCTCCCTCCGCACCGCATTTAAATAATTTCTTGTGTAACAATATCCAGAAAGTGCCTTAAAACACCCTCAAGTGCAAAGCACCCACCGCCGCCACCTTCTTGTCTTTTCTCAGATTCAGTGGGAATGCATCAACCCCAAATATCAGATGAAGAAGAAGAATTACAGAAACTCTGGAACTGTCATACTCAACCACTGCAAGGTAATTTGCACAGCATAACCCTGATCAGCATCTTCTGATGTTTGTGTGCTTCTTGTGGTCTTGATTGAAACAAACGACAAGGTCAAGAACTGTTTTGGTGACTGGTTGTTATATCCTTAAAATGTCCTGCAATTCAGAGCTTGACATAATGGCAAGAGTGCAACCTTGTTTAACAAAAGTATACTTTTTCACAATTTCTCACATAAACTTAATATAATAAGACTTTTGGGGGGGGGGGGGGGGGGGGGGGGTGGAAAAAAAAAAAACAAAAGAAAGGAAAAATAAAAAAAAGAAAACAAATTTTTTGTTGTTGTACAAAAAG
>CAEGAE010094203.1:0-28772 GCA_903067095.1 Girardinus metallicus | reverse complement strand
TAAAACCGCTTTAAAAAAAAAATAAACCCCCAGGAACGGAAAAGGGGTTGGGGGGGGAAAAGACGGATGTGCCTTTCCTTTTTAAAAAAAAACCTTGCCCCCCCCCCCCCCCCCCACACACACACACTATTAAAAATAATAATATTCAGAGCATGCATGCAGAAGAGCGTCTCTGCAGTTTGTAGTGCCATAAATGTGAGCAATGGAGGATAAAGGTGGGGAAGCTGTTTACTGGCCGCCTTACTGCCCTCAGACTTGACAAGTACGATTAAAAAAATGCTTAAAAGAGCATCTGGGCATATGCCCAATGTGTGGACAAGCTAGAGTTGCCTTTTTTCTGTCGTCAGGAAAGGATGAATTTAATTTATCAAAGAAAAACAGACTTAATGATGGGAATAAATGTTTTTGGGGACACACAAACAGCAAGATGTCAAAATATGCAGAGTTATGCAGGCTGTTGTAGATGCTGCTCGTTATGCATACAATGAGGAGGAGGAGAGAGAGGGGGAGGGGGGAAGCGTTGTTATGTTCAATGCTGTTACACAAGCTGGGTAATTAGCTTTGCTCTGGCGTTTCCTTTGAACCAGAAGAGGACAAGTGGCAGCCATCATATTTTTCTGTTCAGTCCCTGACCGATAATACCACAAAGGTCCAGACCACAGAGGGTCAGAGGTTCACAGATCATCACAATTCCTCACACATTTCCCCAGGAGACCGGGGTATACAGTCAGCAATGCAAAGTCACTGGAAGCAAAGTGGATCAGATGCAGCAAAAAGGTAACAGTGCAGAACCTTGTCAGAGAGTACCAGGTAGATCACTGTTTCCCAACCCTGCCCTGCATGTTTCCCTTCTTTGATACACCTGATTCAGGTAATTGCAGTAAATGCCGTCAATGTAAATCAGCTGGGGCCGAAGCAAGGACACACCCAAAACATGCAGGACAGTGTGTCTCAGAGGACCAGGGTTGGGAAACATCCTATCCACGTAGTCTCTGTACCTCACATGCATACGGTTACTATGAGCTGACTGCCCTTCAAAGAGACTGCAAGGATCATCTACTCTATCATTTCGTGCACAGAGTTTTAACTTATGATTTTATACTGCACTGTACCATTTAGAATAGAGTTTATCTAGTGTTGACAGCTTTTTTTTGCATTTTACATCCAATCTAAGATACAGTCGGTTGCACAACGACTTTACGAGGGAGCTCATCACCACCGCAAATGGATTGGATCAGCGGAAATACGTAGCTTAGGGCAGTGTTTCCCAACGCTGGTCCTCGAGGCACACTGCCCTGCATGTTTTAGATATTTCTCTGCTTTAATACGCCTGATTCAGCTGATTGCAGTTCAGCAAACACTTGTCAATTGGAATCATCTGTGCTAAAGCAAAGGTAACACCTAAAACATGCAGGGCAGTGAGCCTCAAGGACCAGGGGTGGGAAACACTGGTTAATAACGTCAACACAAAAAAAACTTAACTTGAACCTAACTTTAACAGTATTGATGTCGTGGTTAATATGTAGCTAGTAGCTATATATAAGCTACTAGCTATACATTAGCTACTAGCAGTTGCCTGATTCAGACTTGAAGTTAGTCTCAGTGATTATTATTATCTTGAGGTGATAATATGTGACTTAAGCTCAACACTCTCATATGTGTTTGAGATTCATATTTTGAATTTAAATGTTTTTAGGTCACACTACTGCACTATTGCACAGTTATTAGCAAAGTTAGCCAATAATGACTATTTAGGGTCGCCAGCTACAAGTGGGAGCAAATCCATCATAGAAACTTCCTCTTCTAAAACCTTTGTATGGTAGAATGCAATAAGCAAAATATGGTGACCAAGTTACAGATAATTTATGATTTGTAATTCTGGGAGAATATCATGATTTGCTAAAAATGATCCGCTAACGTTAACAATGCTAATAATGCTAGTAATGCTAACATTTGCATCTTCTTTGAAGCTGAACTAAGAGCTATTTCAGAGTCTGGATTGCATTTCATAACCAGTAATTAAACAAATATTAATAATTAGACTGATTACTCCATAACTGTGTAATTATTTGCTGATTAGATTTGAAAACACGACTAATTATTTAAACCATTTTCTCTTATTAAAAATAAGTGTTGTCCCAGAATATTGCTCAATCTCATTTTATCTCTTTAATCCAGGTCGAGGTGTCGTCTGCTGAGTGACACCTTATTTTTTTTCTAATTTTAATTTTTTTTCTAATTTTTTAAATCAATAATATTGATAATAAGATAAAGTTTGGAAAATACATTACAGGACGAGAAGAGTCATACTGATTTGCCTTTCATTCTATATATAGCATGCTTACATCCCATATTGTTGGACATCGTTTGTTTGTTTGGAGGAAAATCCTTTAATCTTTGCATATTTGAAATTTTTCACAGTGGGATACAAATCTCTTGAAAGCCGGCATCCACAAATCATGTTGCTGCCAAGTTGATGAGACTTCATGAGCAGCTACTACATCAAAATCCCAAAGATTTAAGGATCGCTTTGTTGCCGTTAGTCTGCATCTCTTCCACTACGGAGCTTTTTTGGCATTTCCTTCTTTTGTGAATGCGTAGAAGGAACACGAGTTGTCGTAAGTCTGAGCACACCACAGCTAGACTTTTTTGTTCTCCATCATTTTGACTGACAGGATTAAAAAAAAAATCAATCATGTACTATATTTACCCGTGACATTAACATCGGCAATTTAGCCGCATTTTTATGTGGTTTAATTAATATCCACCTAGTTGAATCTAGATCCCATCACACATAAAGCAGATGAACGTATCTCCATTTGTTAAAACCGCAGGATGAGTTCAGTTTAATTCCATAACTCTTCAACACGCTGTCAGCTCCCGGTCAGAAAGATGCATTTAGTTCAGTGTACTTGAGATGGTATTCAGAAATGATTTTTTTATTGATTGATTTTAGCTGCCTCTGCGATGAACTCTTTGCGTGAAGTCTATAATGTCTGCCTGTGTGCGCCAGTCAACGGTGTGAATTGAAACTTGTCAAATGACCGACGGGCTTCAAATGTTCCCGTCGTTTAAAAAAAATAACGGAAAGTATTCCGTTAACGTGACTTCTGGAGCACACTGAATCTAGTCCGTAAAAACAAATTGTGTATACGACATCATTATGCACATTATATGACATACACTCATCGGCATGAATCTCCTAATTAATGATGTGCTTTTGTCTTATTTAAACCATTTTCTTGGGCTCATTAACCAACTTCAATTAATTTTATAAACAACAATTTGGCTTGTAAGGTGGATCGATGACTTCTTGCGACCCTGCAAAGAAAAGCAGCCTGCTCATCTTCTTAGAATCAATGGACATGTATTAAGTGAGTTGGCTTCTTGCTGTTGACCTTACTTTTAATCATAGGCCACATATTGGCTTTTAACCTCAAGAATTATTGAGGTTAGAGCGATTTATTTATTCCAACAACCAGCTCTGATGTGTGTTGTGCTTGGACATATTTTAGTCCATATTTCCAGGAGGAAAATAAAAAAACTATTTAGAAGCAATGACCAAAGGCATAAGTTGTAAGGCCTGAAAGTGTTGTATTATTAAACACTATAGTGTCAGAATCATGCTAAGGGTCTGTTTTTTTTGGGGGGGGGGGTTTGCCATTGATCATTGTGGTTAACTATTAAAATGGAGACTACCACCAACTTCGAGATAATCAAATGTTCCAGTGAAGCAATTATCCTCAAACAAACATAAAAACTGATTTCGGAAACCAACCACCTTAAGTATGTTGAAAATTTATCAAAAGGGCAGAAAAGACCAGAAGTTGAAATGGATTCTGACATTGTTTGGAATAGAAGAAAATCCATTGTTAATTTATATTTGCACAATTAATTGGGTTGTTTTTTTTTATTTATTTACTGTAGTTTTTTTTCCCCCCAATTAACATTTTGCATAAAATTTCCATCTTTTCAGAAATCCAAAAGCAAACCCCAAACATTGATGCATTGCAAAAAAGCAAAACAAAAACTCTATACAGCGATCTATTAAACTATATGAATCGTCTCCATATATGGTTCATTTTTACCTGTACGTTGTTCAAATTAACATTATTTATTTTCTGAACAATCACTCAATCTTCTGTAAAAAAAAAAAAAAAAAAAAAAAGTTAAAATAAATCAATAAAACATAAAACCTCAAACGTTTAATGAACATATGAAAAGTTTTCACCGGAACTGTTTATTGCGTCATAACATGAAGGGTAACGCAGCAAGTTTTACTCACAAAAATAAAACCAAGCTATGAATTCTGTCTAAAAACAGCTATTTAATTGGCCGTAAGCAAGAAGCATTATGAACAAATCAACTTTAATTAGCCAGATGTAATCCACTCACCCCTCCTAATGCACATCAATGTGATGTTTGCATTTCAGAATATTAATTTCTGTTTATTGTGCATCTATTCCCAGGCAGTCTCTCATGTCTGTTTATTCCCGTCATGTGCACTACAGCAGATATTTTCTGTGCCTCAACCTGCTGAGTAATGCCGGACACCGGCATTAAAATCATTTGACCCACTTCTTCTCGCGCCTGCAGTTTTGCTCGACATTCTGTGTTAAGTGCCCATACTGTCCCACATGGCACCGCAGCTTGCCGTTGCGTTTTTCACTTTTTTTTTTTTTTTTTGAGCTGCCAGAGCTCAAAGCATGAAACCGCTCACTGTCAGTGTGCAGACATTCAGACGAAACTTACCAAATATCAACCCCTGGTGTCCATCACAGGTTCAGCTGCAGCATCCTGAACAGGCAGCTGCCAGACGGTCAGGGCGATGCCAAGGACTTCAAACGTTATGAAGAACAAAACTCCTAAGAGACAAAAAAACGAAAGAGAAAAAAAACAGTGCGTGATTTCAGCACAAACACCTCAACTACAAGAACTACCTTTCCTTCAAGGCCCTTCAAAAATCTTCCTAATGATTTTATTTATGATTATTTACCCACCAGAGCATCTTATGACACCCAGATCTCAATCTATGAAACGTGTTTTGTTTATGTCCTTGATTTATTATGCTTTGAAATACACATCGATGTTCCTCTTTACAGTATGACTGTTCTTACTGTATTTTGCTCATTTAAAAAGTTTCAACATTTTTATGGTAAGTCGTATGCCTTTTATGTTTCTTTGCCTTGTTGTTCAGTTGGGTGATTCAGCATTTGAAACCTTGAATGTAAAAACGGCCACAGGCTTTCAAATGCATTTTATCCATAATTATACTTTGTTGACGTGCTGGTCTTTTTCTAGCTGGAAGACCAAAATAAAGTTATCCATTTTCATTGCTGGTTGTTTAACATGACAGCTTTGTGTGCTGAACTAAACTCTGTTCTTTTTCAATGACCAGCCTGTTGTAAAGTCTCATCAAGTTTTGATATTCAGATCTAGACAATTTTGCAGCACTTGACTGTGCTGTAAAATTGCGCCATTTTGCATCACAATCAAGCAACTATGTTACCTTCAACTGATATAGACAAAAAAAGTAATATATCAAATATTACTTAAAAGAAACTCGACTTCGCAATTTTGACTCCTTGAAATTGGCCTCTGTCTCTTTAAGAAGCTTCTGCTTGTTCCGACAAACCACCTTCAAGAAGTCCTCATATCCATGTCTGGTTGACATTTTGCTCGACACCTTGCATTTCACTCATCAGGGGTGTCTGGTTTACATTCAAAGTACATGTGGAGGTCCATCGAAGGCGGGTCAGACGTGCCAAAGTCGCTCTAGTCATTGTTTTCCGTTACAGGCCTATTTGTCGGATGTGTCGGATGGTCAAAACGCTTCAAACTGTGCCGTGCCAGCTGCACGAAGCGTGCTGCGACAGGCCCTCGACGTGCCTCTACATAGACTGGTTTATGAACGTAAACCAGATGCACCTGATGAGCGACACGCTTTTGGTGTGAACGCATTAGGAGCTTTGAACTCAGAATTAGTTTGTTTAATAAGCTCAGCAGACTTGCCGTTCCACCAGGTGTTTGCTGATTGCTGCTAACGCTAGACTGGAGGAACTGAGTAGGGAAGGCTGCCATGGTGATTATTTGTAGTCTTTGTGTTTGTAGACTTGAATTTATGTGTGTTGGTAGATAGTCTCTGCTTTGCAAACCTGATAATTAGGACTAAAGAAAAGTAGGGATAAATAAAGGAAACTCCATTATTCTTCTGTCATCATTTGATATCATTTCTTATTTATATTGGTTTATATTTAGACGTTTTATATAATTAGTCTTTATTAAAATGTTATTATTCTCACTGTCGTGAAATAAATCCTAATCTGAGAAATGCACAGAAACCACCACGCTTTCCTAAACGTGTGATTAAATATGTTCAGTCGAACAGAAATAAATCATCTGAGACCACTTTTTTTTTTAGTATGTGATGAATCCATTAATGTACATTAATACCATGAACATAGTGGATAAACACCATGCTTCTTTTTTACAAAGGGAATAGCTAAATGTGAACAAACCATTATCGAGAACTTTTTTTCTAGCTAAGTTTAGCAGGCCTTGAAACGCACTTCCAAACAATATTCAAGCAACAAAGGAGGCCGCATTTCTCAACACACCAGAGATGCTGTCATACATTCATAATCTCATTGACTGAGCTTGCTCCTTTTTCCACTTGGCAGCTTTGGGCGCGATATGAACGCTGATCTGATTATGAAACAACAGGAAAAGCAACATAAGCAGCAGCGGAGAAACGCAGCCGAAGATACCACGGCTATGAATGTGTGTCCTGTCATTAATATTTCACTGCATCACCGTAGCTATAAGAGAACAAAGGAGCGCAGTGAAAAATGTTTTCTGTTTTTTTCTGTAAAGCTTTGGCATTCATCTGTGCGAAACAGAACGGGCAAATCTTTTGCTCATGATGAGGTTTGTGCCAAAATAAATAAATAAAAAATTGGTGATTAATGCCTCTGGATAATTACTGCATGCTGTAAAGCGAGGGTATCGCTAGCACATACACCCACTGACAAAAATAGGCGACGATCTCTGAGAGAGGTTATTTTTATGGCAACGTTCCCGCTTCCTGTTTGCTTTGCTTGTCTTGCCTATTACGACATCGAGAGGAAGGTGACTGTCAAGGTCGGTTTCTCACTTGTCCCAAGAAACCTCAAAACAATCGACATGACACAGTCATGGCTTCACTTGCGTCACGCAATCCAAGTGACGTTACCAAATCAGGTGAGCCTTCGTGCATGAAAATACACAACTCTGCACTCAGGTTAAAGCGTTTCTGCAGATCGGTTCGCATTCCGACAGACTCTGAAGCCTCGTCACCTTCCGCTATTCACCCGGACGATGAAGCATTTATGACGTAAAGCCTTCGCTCTTCGATACATCGTCCCAGTCCCACTTCCAATTGCACTTCATCTCAGGCTACACTTGTGTCGGAGTTGAGGAAATTAAGGAGATACAGGGAAAAGCGTGGGGGTTGATGGTGTTCAAGAAAAAAAAAAAAGGTAGAGATTCCCAGCAAATCATCACTCAGGCAAGAGTGAATGTTTTGATGTTGGATTGTAAAACGCTAGTTCCGTTTTATCTCCGACGTTTCTTCCCTGGCTGTGTAAAACAATCCACCCTCTAAAGCTCTACAGCCACACCATTTGACCTCTCTCTCTTTCTTTCTTTCTTCTACCCCCGCAGGTATATGAAGGAAAATGATCCGCGGTGGCACACAGCTCTGGCCAAAGGACACACTATATCAAGTCATTATCCATCAGAGTGATCCCTTCATATCTGTGCCAGACAAAGACAGTTGTTAGGGAAACAGTCATTCTCTTGTTCTGTCAGCTGTTACTCAGCGTGCCAACGGGAGCGGCTGAGACTTCCGTCTTTGGCCGCGTTCTGTCGCAGGAGAAGAACGGCTGTGGGTGGCATCACAAGAGGGAAAGAGAAGAAACGAATCCGGCGGGCCAGCTGGACTTAATTTGATGGAACAATACTAAACATTTCTTCCAAAATAACCTCCACCTCGAAATTCATCTTCGATATCAACGTGTTTGTTGGACATAAGCAATCCTGACGATGTTTCTGTTGGTTGTCTCTAAAAGTAAATGATCAGAAATGCAAAAACGGTGAGCGTCTTAGTACTTTATAGCCACCTTTCCCGGAAAAAGTGCAAAAAATGGAAAAGAGCTGGGCTTCAAGGCGGGCGTGTTTGATGATGCAAGAGAGATTTTATCTTAATCTGGTGGATTTGCTAAAAGAAGAGGTTAAATAATTTCACATTTTAAAACACACATAACAAATGGTAGACCTGGAAGATATTTTGGGAACTACATTGTTAACTAATCATGCTTTGGAACTGTTCTTTTCTCAGGGTGGGATGATGACACGATGTCTTGAATTTAGCTTAAAAACAAGAGTCGGTTACAAATGTTTGAATTTGATGTAGGTTTTGTTCCCAAACCATACACACACACAGGCAAACTAACACATACAGGCTCAAATACTCCACTAAAGTTAAAACATAAGTGTCTTACTTTGAACTTACAATTATTGAAGCTATCAACACACTTCTAGCATAATTCTTGCTGGTCCTTTGACCTCTCTCCTTGGCAGAATTGAAAGTATTTCGTTAAACTGGTTTGTTTCCTAGCAGTGACTCAACTCTGAAGCATAGAAAAAACTAACATATTGTTGTGCGGTTCACTTAACCAGGAGGGTCTGGAAACTCGGCTATTTAGAAACAATTGCTTCCTGGAAATGTGAACTCTGCTGAAGTTTTAAATCTTACCCAATCGCTAACATTTGACCGTGACGTATGTAATGTGCCAGTTTGACGCGATGTAGCTTACCGGAAAGTGCCTGCACCGTAAAGAGAGAAGTGCCAGGCTGAACCTGATGGCTGTTAATGTTGATTCAACATTTGGAAGCGAGATCAACACGGACTGAACGGATTTGTTCACTTCCTCCACTGCCTTTGCTAAATTACAATCAGAGGCAAAATAAAATTGTAAAACAGTGTAGAAAATCAATATCGTTGATCTCAGTGGCTGAAGCTGAACCGGAGAAATCGAGTTCAATGGGAGAATTCCCAGGCATATCACTGAAGGAAGATGAATATCAGGTGGAGTTGCATAGGTAGGCAATAGTGAGGCTACACCTCTTAGGCTTTGCCTACAAATCCTGAAAATAGTTGGAGTTTGGCTAGCAAGAACTGTTTGGCTAGTTTTGCAAGCTGGGCTGGCAGCTAGCTAGTGCTAGCTGAATGTAGCTAGTTGATACTAGCTGCCAGCCCAGTTATCTAGGACTAACCAGCTTTTCATCCTTTGTCATTCCAACTTCAACTATACTGAAATTGTAAACCATCAAATTTAATTCTTCTAACTCAGGTGAAACATGCAGCCAGTATCAAATACATACAATTTTGACAATGTATAGGATAGAGAAGCTCTATAATAATTTCAAACTTGTGCATTTAATTGTTTTATTTGTATTTTTTTTTTGTAAAATGTTTGTTCTATAATCATTTCACCTTAAAACAATTTAAATCAATTTCAAAGTAACCAAAGTAATATGAAATTCAAATCTATGAGTGCATGGATACGAGATATCCAAATGTCAAAAGAGAAATTCTGGAGCTTACACTAGCAGCTGGGTAAGCACAAGATGATTTTTAATAAATCACACACAGTGCTATGAGAACTTCATTTTAGCACAGACTCCTAAAGAGGTTTCTCTGTTTTTATTACAGGCTTTAATTATTTTTAAACCGCCTGACCGGGAGGTTAAGGTCTGAATTGAAAATTATTATTATTTTTCTCCACGGAGGAGCTCCGTTCTCCAACTTCAGCGATTGCGGTGTCGAGATAAAGACGAACAATAAAGCAGGGCGCAGCTGTAACACGCTTGTTAAAGGACAATCTCAATGTCACGTCGGCTTTGCGCGCAAGTGACAAACCACTCGGTCAGATAATAGTGACAACGCTCAGTAGTTCAGCATAGCCTGATAGCTTTTATAACCATGGGGGTTAAAGTCGTCCGTGAAGCCGCTTCCTGTCAGGCCATTTGGAATTTTTACCAGCTGTGGTCACAAGTCCCCTTGTCAGCACTTTGATTAACGGGCTCCTTTTCACATGAGATCATGGCTACTAGATAGCAAAGTATCAATTATGCGCTGTACATGTTCATGTTTTCTCCAGCTGTGTACCTGCATTCAATCACTAATTACACAACTAATAGGGTTTTAAGCTAGAAACACCCCAAAACGCCCGAACTAATGGGATATATGTCACTTAGTAAATTAGATATATCCTGCTCGGTCTGATCTCTCACAATAAAAACCGAGGCTAAAACCACAGAAGTGAGGTAATTGTTTCAGACAAGCAATTGTTTTTCGTCTGAGCTCCCATTGCACCACAACCATAGATAAAATGGTTTGAAGGAAAATGGCTTGTCGGAGAAGAATAATTGAATAATTAGCTTTTTATTAGCTTCTACAAAACTTTGCCTTTACAGGTCAGGCAAAAATGAATTGGTTGTACGTGTGTGCTTCCCCCCCCCAGACGATCGATACTCATGAATCTGCTGGTGGAAGAAGGAGAGGTTACCAGGAGAACAACAGGAACTAAACGGAGGATTGAACTGAAATAAATCACCTATCTCAGTGTTGATTGAGGCTTATTATTTTACGCTCACAGGCCAACCAATCCACAGCTCATGTGCTGCTGCAGGTGATATTTTGCCTAATTTTAACATACGAGTAGGGGTGGATGATATGGACTGTTGTGGCAAAAGTGACTATATTAACTATTTATGTCATCTTTTATAGGTAACTGTGCAGTGATGATTGCGTGTCACAGCAATTATAGTCCCACAAACACAAATTCTGTTCTTGAAAAACATCCCCATTCATAATACGCTTTTTTTAGGACATCAGTCACATAAAAAAGTGTGATTTGTGTCACTAAACACACTCAGTAACTGCACTTTGTCATATTTTTTTTATATATTGATACAACTTTGTTGAACAAAATGTGAGAAAATAGTTTTACGGATTTTAAAACATCATGAATTGGAATTTATTGTCATAACAATCTTGTAATGATATTTGTCACAATACATGATAAACGATAAGATAAATTCCCACTCCTATGTAAAAGTTTAAGTATGGAGCCAAAAACGTGTTGCATGTTTTGATGTGTAAAAAGGTATGTAAACACAATCCACGGCCAATATTAGACTGAAAATCTGTAACAAATCAAACTTTATTGTAAGGAAATACAACAATATCAGCACTTCCTTTATATGTGCAGCTACTGCAAAGAATACATAGCGAGGCGTGCTGAGAATTGCTGTGGTTTATCAGTTTTCAAACATCATAGCTGCATTATATAACAGACAATAGGAGGGGAGACACAAGTGATAACAAATGATGGACAAAGCAAACAATATCGTGCATCTCTGCAGAGATATGTTTCAGACATACATAAAAATCCAAGCTGAAAATACTAACACTTATTCATTCCCGTGGATTATTGCCTCATGTTAAGGCGTTGGAGCTATTTAGCGGGTTCTGGTCGTGTGGATCTAAATTTATTTCCAGCTCCTGAGAATTCCTGCCCTTTTTGTTACCATGGACCAGTGAGGGTTTTGTATTTGTGCCAACGATTGAAACTCTGACAATATTAAACTGATATCCTAAGCTGCATTAAGATACTTTTCTTACTGATCAATCTAAAAACTGTTTGCGCAGCTTATATAGTTTGCTTGTTTATAAGGATCCTAATTAGCCGTTGCCGTGACAACTGCTACTCTTCCTGCGGTCCGCGCTGTAAAAAAAAAAACCAAACACATTTATTACAAAAACATTTACACACGTAACATTAGCAATGCAACATATAAATCCACTCATAAATCTTCAACTTTAACACTTTACACGATAAAAATGAAACGGGACTTTTTGAAAACCTCTAGCTTTTGTAAAAAGTTTGAAGGAACGGAGTTTCATGTTCTTATTCTTCCAGAAATAATAGACTTTAGTCCAGCAATGCTGTTGCAAAAAAAAAAAAATGTTTAAGTCAATTCAGCTGCTTTTCTGTATCAGGCTGATACTGATCTGATGTTGACATCGGTATCGGAAGTGACAAGAGTGGATCGGTGCTTCCTTAATTAAAATTGTGCAAAGTGTGGCTAAACGAAAGTTGATTGCCCAAAACATTTGTATAAATACTACAATATTTGTAGAAATATTAGATGGGGAATATCTAGCTTATTTTTCAACAAGAGCCAATCTAAAGCTCTGCGCATGCGGAGGTTACAGGGCAAGTGAGACGAGACAGCAGCGTTAATGATTAGTGACATATAAACTGCTGCATTTTGAACACGTTAAAATAGATTAGTGCATTTGTCTTTCGGCTTATTCATTTCCCTGCCAATCAGATAAGCAGAAGTTCATTTGCTACGTCAACAATGATTGGTTCCGCTATGATCTTTGTTCAGAAGATTGAGAGAATTGATTGTTCTCGGACTCTTATCCTCCTCTCTACATGTGTTTTTTGCTCTGACTTATGCTGACACGCTGGAACAAATCTGATTGTTGTGTACAACTAATGAGCTGAAGTTAAAACAGTGATAATCGACAGGCTCCATTGAAGTTTTTTACGCAAAGGTATTTAGTCTTAAAAAATTAAGGTGAACACTAAACGCTGCAATCTCTTTAACTTTCACTTTAGTCACTTCAGTTTGGTGGGAAACTGAAAAAACAAAATCAGTTTTCTGATTCAAACCTTAGCACAGACATGCTACACTAACTGCAATTTGATCGATTATACATATATACATATATAATTTTGTCTCATAAGCTCACAGTTGAGCAAGAGACTTTGTACAACTTTCATAGTTCAATACTTGCAATGTAATACATTACTCTTCAGCAACTATTAGCTGCTTCGGTGCCGACCTTGTGCTTAAATCTTTCATAAGGGTTGGACAATTAATCAACAAAATCAACTAATTGATTAATTGATTAATCGACAAAATATTTAGTAAATTTTACTTATTAATCAAATTTTCTGTTTTGAATATTTAATTTTGAAGATTACATTTTTGGAAAATATGCATGTTTTTTTTTCTGTACCAATGCACTTCTGGGCTATCCAGAGGGATATTAACCATTGAAATAAAAACAAGTATTTTTAAGATATTTTCTCTCATTTATAATTTTTTTTTTTTTTTAAGAAAATGTATTAAAATTGGACATGAAATTTGGAATAAAAATAAAAAAGGAGCAATTTATTTTTACATGCCTTTTCACTCAGTACTAACAGTCTTAAATTATTTCTCAGCAGTGGACAAGCAAGCGAATATGCAAGCCCAAATATGACTGAAAGTGAAAAGTTGTACAACTTAAGGCCTTTTCATACGAATGTTGGTTAAAAAAAAAAAGGTTCCCCATCATTTCAAACATCCCTTGATAGAAGCTAAGCCTATATGTCAATTGCTTTGGATTACACTGAGTAAGGGTTTGTAGCGGAGAAGAAAATAGCGAGTGGAAAAAGAAAAATCTTATATCCTCTCTTGATTATTAAAGAACACCGAACATGACTACGTTCAGGTCTCAGCGCATTAGCGCTTGGCCTCATTTCAATGCCGACACTGATCATTTTGTGAGCTCGTAATGAGAAAAGACAGTGCTGTTATACTAAATGAAGGTTTTATGACTACCTCTGCCCCATTGAGCCTTAACCAGAGAATCCAAAAGGGCTTCATGAAAAACCAAGTGATTTCACGCCTTACCGGATGTCGCCACACATGCATATGGTCTTAAGTTGCAGTAAAATGAATTAAAGTTACCAAGACAACATTACATAAATCCGGAGCAGTTCTTCTTCTTAGCCTTTAGTCATATTTAATGCACTTGTGTGTCTAAGCGGCAGAGTTGCAGGCGGCTACAAAAAAGTCTTTGCGATTTGTTTTTCTACTAAATACGTGGTACAGAGCTACTTTTCTCCACACAGCTATGCTATGTAATGCTGCCACTATTTACAGTACGCCGAAAAGACACGACCCTCTGTTCACAAATTCAAGCATGAAGATTACAAGGGCTTAGTACGGCGAGTATTACCATATCCTGATCCATACAAGCCTTTAAGAGGGGTTATGAGAAAGTAGCAGAGCAGGCTTCAGCTGGATGAAATTTTGTACAATTAAATGGATACTAAAAAAGAATGATAGGGAGGGGGAAAGAAAGATAGCTTTGCTGCATAATTCCTTCACAGAGATCAATGGCATAACAATTCCAAACTAAAAGATATAAAAAAAAATTAATTAAAAAAATAACTCCTGGGATTATCTTTGTTATCCCCACTACATCGCCAAAAGTGGGAGGGTGAAAAAACACTATAGAGAATCTTTGCAGCAATCCCCCAAGTTTTCAAAAGCGAGCGTGAAAACATGTCTGCACACAGAAGCTGGGACTAACTATGAATCATGCGCGCTGGCGACATATTTTTCCTTATTTACCTTCAGCAAATAATGTCAGAGTTGTGCCCAAGGACTGTCAGTGCTGTCACTTTGACAGGTGGTGGGAGGTGGTGGCGCAGCAGTCACTAACAAAACAAGTTAAAAAAAAAGGAAGAAAAAGAAAAGCGCCCTTTACTTCCTCTCCCTTCAGAAAACATCTCAATTCTCTCCGTGCCGGGTGACACTCGGTCTTCTGTAATTTGTGTTATGTTTTCGGATTTATTGCCACCTACTGTAGAGCGGGGCTTGTCTGTCGCGAGAAAGGGTCAGAACGAAGAGGACAAACAGGAGATGAAAAAAAAACCCGGAATGAAATCACTCGCAGTGTGTCAACACAGAAACACAGGAAGCTCCTGTCTCAGCTGTGTTGCATCACCAGAGGAAAAACAACAACATTGATTTAGTTTCCCCTCTAAACTATTTCTGCTGACTATGTGGACTTAATTTTGTCACTTAAAATCATTCGCAATGACTGCGATTCATGTAGAATTTGGCTTTGAGTTTATCTACGATGCAAGTCTCGGAAAAGTCTTGTTCTTGCTTGTTTTTTATTTTTATGTGAAAAATCACAGGACATTTTGGCAACGGAGAGTGAAAATGTGAGACAAACAATGCAGTAGAATAAAATGAAGAACCAGATGTATAGAAAACACTTCATGCTTGTGTTTCTTTCCATTTTACAGGGGACTTGGGTCAATGACTTTGAAGCAGATGTCAGATGAATAAGTTGAAATAGATTTGTTCAACACCAATTGACTTTGCAACACAGAAAGTCCCAACAATGTCATCACTGTGATTCCTGTCTTCACTTGTCACTATCTGTGTTTCCATTACAAACGTCCACAAATTTTTGTCCATATTCTGCTAATCTTGGGGAAAAAAAAAAGCGCAATTTTGCAATTGCAGTGTTTCCATTAAATAAAAAGCGATATTAAAATCACATGTGAATAAGCTAGTCAAAATCATGGCAGCAATGGATGTAAACAGTTACACGAGATATATTCATAATTTAGCCATGGCGCCAGAGCTCGTCATCTGTCAGCCATCAGCGGGAACGTCAAAGTTTTATTCAGGCGTTGGAGAGACCAACCCCTTATACGTGGCAGCGGATACATGTGCAGCTTTTCAGGGAAATTGTTGGTTACAATTTTAAATGGTAAATGGACTGAACTTATATAGCGCTTTTTCCAGTCATTTTTGACCACTCAAAGCACTTAACACTAGAGTCACATTCACCCATTCACTCTCACAAACATTCACACATTCATACACCGATACGCAGATCGGTAGGCAATTTGGGGTTAAGTGCCTTGCCCAAGGGCACATCGACATGAGGCAGGAGGAAGCTGGAATTGAACCTACAACCTTCCGATCACAAGACAACTACTCTGCCCACAGAGTCGCCCACAGGAGAGCTCTTTTACAGCAGAGCTATGGATTCAACTTGTTTAAATGACACAAATGTGTGGGGGAAAAAAACGTACGTTTTATCAACATTGCTGTTTCCATTTAGCTAATTTAGTTTTGTAATATCAATTTCGGCAATTTTATGTTTAATGGAAACTCAGCTACTGTCACAAGCAAAGGCAATGTAGGGACCACATTGCTGAAAATGTTGCCTGTAGCAGAAAGGTAACAATATGGTAATAATATGGTAAATTGGTCTTTCTAAACAATCTGTGTGTTAAGAGTGAGTGTATAACTGTTAGTACTCTGGGTGTGTGTGTGTGTGTAGCCCTGTGATGGTGATCTGTACTGGGTGTTCCCCACGTCTCGCCCAAAGGCCGATGGGGACAGGCATCCACCCGTAACCCAGCAGGGATAAGCAGGTGTAGACACTGTAAGCATTGGCTGGTCAGACATTCTGGTGATACAATAACATTTATTAAAATTACCATAACTTCAGGGTAATAAAACTGTTTTGTTAAAACAAAGTGCAAATCAAAGCAACATTCCCACTGCAGCTGAAACTAGCTTCTTCTTCTTCTTCTTCTTCTTTTTTTACAGTTATAGCTTAACATTGTTTTAATTTTTTATAAACAAACTTAAGCAAGCAATAGAATTAACAGATGCTAATGAAGGAATTCTGAAGTGCTTCTTGTGCAAAATATTATAACTTATGGCAGTTCTGCTTTTTATAGCATAACACAATCCAATATTAGCAGGTTAATTAATGTGCCTGTCTTCTCATGCAAACAGCCTGCAGTTGGCTGTTTTACAGACACTGTGGTCGCAGCTTCACAAGCGAAGTTTGAAAATTACAAGCTAAAAGTTACACAAGCTAGAGAGCACAATGTCTACGTCAAAGACTTTGCAGGTTTTTCGTCAGGTTTGCGCCGAGTTCTGAGGTCTGTTTTTTGTGTCCTTAGTCATTCCAGTGATTTAAATGATGTTAAGTTGTTTAATTCCCACTGAGGCTTTACGTAGACCTCGCCGTGACAAGAGTTAGTGTTAAATGTGGATTGTAGATATTTAATTTAGACAAAGTAAAACGTCATGGTCTAAAAGTTTGAACCCATCTGTTGCGACACTGCGGCAGTAATCATCGTCTCTCCTTCAGTTTTTGGGTTTGTTGTCCGCTTCGGTCTGAGGTCTGTTTTTTAGGGTGGAGAGTTCTGAGCAATTCCCATGATTACTCATTTTGTTTATCATCCTCTTTTTAGATAGTGTTCACTGTGTCTCTCTGCCGTCTTATCGCCGGCCCTCAGTGCCCCCACACTGCAATCGCTCAGCTGCTTTCACTCCACCAATCACCCTGCTCAGTATTTATACTCCTCACAGGAGTCGTTTGTCATCAGGGTTCTGTGTCGCGCTCCCTTGGTGATGCTCCCTGTGCCCTGGTCCGCTTTGTTATTTGTAAGTTCTTGTGTTCTTTCAGTCCCGTTGTTAAAATTCATGTCATGATCTTCCTGTCATAACTAGTTTCTGACAGAGTTGAGACCAATAGAGGGGCCGGGTCTCAAAGTTAAACGTGGGGCAAATAGAAAAAAAAAAAAAAAAAAAAAAAACACCTTACAACAACATAAGAACCGATATTCATTAAGAATTTAATATGGCGTTGCATCCTGTCACATCATTGTTGTAATGTGGGGACAATGCAAAGCAAAGGTAGCCAATGTTTTCCCTGTTCGGTGAAATGTTTCTGAGACTGTAGTCCTTAAAGAGAAGACTGTATTTCTGATTAGACAAGAGTTATGAAGTACATTAATGAATAATCTAAATTGCTGCCATGTCTTACTAAATAAACCCTAACAATATTTGACTGCTGAACTTCCACAGCAACCCAGCTGCAGGCTGCTTTAAAAATCAAAATACCTCAAAGGGCCACCATGCAGTATCATACGGTAGGAATGCTAGCACCTGAGAAAGGCTGGAATTTGTAAGGTGGAGAGATAAAATAGATATTCAATAAGACCTTGAGAAACTCATCTGTATGTTTACCTTTAGTCTAACTGATTACTGCAACATGGTCTTCAAAGGAATCTCTAAAAATTCAATCCTCCAGCTGCAGCTGATCCAGAACGTGGCCGCTCAAGTTCTCACTAAAACCAGGAAGACAGAGAACATCAGCCCAGTTCTAAAGTCTTTCCATGCAGTAGTAATGCTTTTACATTACTAATGTATCCCACCGGCTCCCTGTAGCTCAGAGAATAGACTTTAAAATACTTCTGTAATTTAAAGCACCAGTTGGTTTTGTGCTCCTTGAATCTGGATCAAACCTACAGAAAACTGCAAAGACGCTGAAACACCGAGCTCCTGTAGATCAGTGCTGCTCAGAGCTGCCTTTGACTAAGAACACCTGAAAAATCATAAAGTGTTGCATGTCTTTCAACCCATCATAATTTTCCTTTTAAACTGCCACTGCAGTGTAATGGTTTTTTCTTCTTTTTTGCTTGTCTGTTGTTTTATTTTCCTCCTAATCATGTAGAGCACTTTGAATTGCCTAGTTGCTGAAAGTGTGCTGTACTAATAACCTATCCTGTCTCGGCGTGTCTTCATCAAAGAACAAAAAAATTTAAATATTTCAAATAATTTTAATTAATAATTTATATATGTATTTATTAGGGTAAAAATAATTAGATTGGTTTCACTGAAACCAGTCAAACCAACTTTTATTAAAATTTCACATGTATGGATATCAACTTTCGGACATCTTGATTAATTGAACTGTGGCAAGTTTGGCTGCGGCCCAAATTGTTATGTTGTTATTTTTGCTGCGGACTATGTAACATTAGATGCGAGCTCTAAATGCCATGGGCTGAACCTTCCTCTAGCAGGTCAGCTTCTGCAGTGAGTTCATCCCGTTCATCGCTCACCTCCAGCCCAGATCCCGTCTGATACCGACTGCATGGAGAAAGTGGAGCAGAGCGCGACCTGAAAGCAGGCTGTAGCTGCGGTTGGAGCGTCGCCGCAGTACCGTTTCTTTAAACCAAAGAGTCGGAGGCTGCTCCGACCCAACGCGGCGAAACCGACCGAGGCTGCGTATGTAGCGCAGCGGGCCTTCGGCCTGATGAGCGTAAAGTCAGAAGCCGCCTCTGTGGTTGGACCAATTCTGTCTGGAACAGCTTTGAAAATAAATAAACAAGAACTGTTTTATGTAACTTCGATATCAGGCCCATTTTCTTCACAGCCAATATTGCCAATATTAATTAATCAAGTCTATTTGTATAGCACATTTCAGCAAATAGGGCAGAAAAACAAAAAAAATACAAAGTCATTCAACACAGTCAATCTGAAGCGTTACATTTTGTCACGTTCAACATCAGGATGTTGATTAATGTTTCATTGATTATGGTTCAAAAGTAACTCTAAACAGGTTTGTTTTTGGTCTAGATGTAAAGGCACTCAGTGTTTCAGCTGTTTTGCTGTTTATACATACTAATAATTTAAGGGCCCAGTTCTGCACACCACACCCCTCTCCTATAGCTCCAGAACAAGAAGCTAATGTCTAGCTAAATTGTTATTGTCAATTAAATTTAAGTATTATTGTTGAGGCCTACACCCACACCCACACACACGCACATGTAAAAAAAAGAAAAAAGAATACAATAAAAAAAAAAGTGAAAAAAAGCCACTTGGGGCATCTCCACGTTCCTGGTTTCTGATAGGACATCGGTGTAGGCAGACCAGAGGCAGAGAGGTAACGTACATGTGGAAAAACAGGACAAACTGACCACAAAACGGCACTAAAAGAACAGAACATCAGACCGGAAAGTATAATAGAAGCTCCGAATAATGAGAAGCAAGGAGCTCAAACACTGAGGAAAAGGAGGGCAGTGTGATAATGAAAGCAGATGAGCGTAAACAGATGGATTCAGAGCAGCTCTGGGAGAGCTGGACGTAGATAGACTGAGGAAAATAATGTAATTAACACAGATAACACAGAAGGAGCTGAACTAAGACACAGAAAGGATGTACAAGTCACCAGGGGACAAGAATAACGCTATTATACCACACAAGAAATAAAGAACTAAAGGAAAACACTAACTACTGTGGTAAGAACCACCGCACAGAGAAATAAACTGAATACGGCAACACCTTGCTGACAAAAATAAGCCCAAAAAAGATCAGAACACCAAACATAAAATAAAAGTCATCTGTAAGGAGGGTTTTCAGAAAAAGGTATATCTGGGATAAGGCATGTTTCCTAATTAGCATCATTTAAAAAAAAAGATCAATAATCACATTTCCTTTGGAAAGCTAAAGACCTGGGTGCCTTGTTGTCTCATAGCCATGCTTTAATAGGTTTTTGATTTTCATTAACTAGCCCTTGAAGGAATTAAAGAAGGAAGTTTCAGCTTCGAAAACATTGGTTTTCACTGCCAGAGCTGATGTCCGGCTTGGGGCAACGAGGGCAACTGGTCCAGGTTTTGAACTGGAACTGGTTTGGTTAAAAAAAAAAAAAAACACACACACACACAAAAACAAAACAAAAAACAACAATAACAAAAAAAAAAAGAAGCTGACAAAACAACACTTCTTTTAACGTTGATTTACGTAAAACAAAAATAAATCACCATAATTTTAAACTTACATGAGGATTTAATCCAATTTTCAGATATACAGAAATAAAATGTCATAGCATGTTCAATTTGGTCTTCACCCACTAACCTTTGAAGAGATTCACTCAGGGTTACAGAATTTCACAAGGAAAAATGAATTTAAAGAGAGATAAATTTTTCAAAGACATGGGAACATACTCTTCGGCTGTTCAATAAATAATATGGAGCTTAGAATAAAAAAATAAAAAAAATCTCAGCGAAAGTGGTGGAAGTTTAAAATATCTCTGTAGCTCCTTAACAAAATACCGAGCTTCAAAGCCGCCAGCCATAAAACATAAAGCATTAAAACTATGTGCTATGTACTTAAAAATGAAATACTGATAACACCTCAAATCGTCCGCCCGATTTCAGCGACTCAGTCAAAGGCGTCGTGCAGAACCCCGGAGCGTTGACGCAGCCGAGGGAAAAACTTTTAAGTACTTCACTGTAATCTCGAATTCTGTGTCACCTTATGCTTCAGTGGTATCCTTCAAAAGAAAAGCTGTCAAGCCCGTCCATTCCGGTTTTTTAGACAATGCACAATGACAGTCTTTTGTATCTCTGCTCTCATGTGACGGCGTTTCACGACATGAAATGTTTTGCATGTTTTTACTGTGCAGAAAGTGTTTGATAGACGCCAAGACACTAATATTGAAGAAAAACTAAATCTGAATATGGGTGGAAAAAAAACATCTGAATTCGCATAGGCATGTCTCAGCAAGTTTAAATATTATTGGATACATATGTTATTGCAATTCAAAATGTCAAGAGACGATTACTATAAAGCCTGTTGACACAAGTGCTTCTAGTACAGAAATGTCCCGTTAAGGCCTACACACAGCCATCGGGAATCCTGCTGACTAAAATGTTGTTCTGTAGATAGAAACTGAAACTGAGAGCGAGCCACAACACATCACAGCTGCAGCAGCTGGATTTTGACAGAAAGATGCAAGCATTTTTATGGAAAGTTATGTGAAAGGAAAAAAGCTCAGTGGGGGAAAAAAAGCGATCCTAGAGTTTTTAAAACTAAGTCAAACACCCACTTGTTTATTCTGCCATATGTCCCTTAGTTTCATACCTATGACTCTCACTTCTTTTGTTGATATTTTCTTTGTTTTTAAACTGTATTGTTTTGTTTTGGTTATTTTTATCTCCTTGTGATTGTTCAGCACTTTGTTTGAAATCGCCATTTGAAGGGAGCGTGCATAAGACTGATGTGACGCTGTCATAAAGATGACATGACTCCTGTCATGAACATGAAGGAGTCTTCATGAACGCTTATGACTGCTGTCGTGAAATAGACACTTTTAATGCAGAGCTGACATTTTTAACTTACTTTTAATCCAAGTTTAAATGGAACTACACATTAAAAATTTAACTATTTACTGAACCACACTTTATGACAACAGTTGTAAACTGTTGATGATAGGTGTTATATCATGTTTACGACAGCGTCATGTCAGTCTTATGTACACCCATTTAAATAAAGTGTTACCGATAAAGTTATTGATATTATTATTTAATGACCATGGTTTCACTATGCTTGTATAGCCAGCAAACTTGGGGTTGCCTGATATAAACCCCATATTGTCAATAAACAGCCGTACCAGACTGATCGCCTTAATTCATGCAAAAACGTTTCCAAATTAAACAGCACATAGACATAGATTTCAGTAGGTTGATGTTTTATGTATGCAATTAAAATGATGTTTTTATAAGCTTCTGACCCTAATATTCAAAACTAGAACAAGCATTTAAGTCTCATTTCTGGCAGTGTAACTATGTGATGCACGTCGGATGTATTAAAAAGTACTTGTCATTGAGGATCATCTGAACATGAGCGACATTGGTGTGAATTTCCCCTCTCCGCCTCTCCGTCATCAGCAAGCTGCTTGTTTCTCCTGGCTCCCCATTTGTTGCCTTGTTTTTGATCCGATGCACTCGGGCGCATTTATCTCTGTATGTATTATTGATGTTGTTGGGAGAGACGGTGTTGGAACAAGGTCTTCGGGAGCCATCCAACTTAGATGGATGGCTGTTATTTTTTTTGTTTTGTTTTTTTTCCAGGACTTTTAGTGACTCCTCTTGGTGAATTTGACAGTTGTAAACATATGTATACCGCCGCCGAGGCTGAGCCTGCCATCTATTATGGATGCGGAGTAATGCAGGGTGGAAACGAGTCACCTCCAGTGAGGTACTGGGACTTTATGAAATGTTAAAATGGGACCTCTCGAAAATCTGCCTTGCATTACCAAGAATAATATCTGGAGCTTGAAGTGCGAAAATGCAATCTCGGTCCGTCTGGCTTTTAGGGATTTCAGGAAGTCACAATGAAAGGCGTCTCTTAAAAGCACGTCACCTCACCAATCTGTTCACAACTGCTGCGCTTTACTATTTAATAGCCTCGACCGAGTCATTCTCATTTTAAGACGCAAAAATGGCAGCCTAATCATAACCTCTTATATTGCTTCGTTTACGCTCAAAGCTGTTGTCTCAAACTCATTTTTTCACCCCAAAAGAACCTAAGACCTTTCCTCGGGCAGCTGTTTGGGCTCCTGATTTCAGCCTCAGTGAAGCAGTCGACACCACACACCGGGTCATGCAGCGTGAAAGCTGCAAAAAAGTGTTTGTGTTACAGCTGCTGCCTTCGAAACGGATGAGAGCACGACTCGCTGATCCTTTCCTGCTGCAGGATGTGGCGTACCCTCCCGACGACACGGCAGCGTGGCATTTCATTCGATTTGGACGGTTTTATCATCCCGCAAAACAGCCCTTAATCAGCATTTGAAATGTTTGCAATATGGCTCTGACAATAATTGGATTATTTTAGAGGGAACGTTCCATCAATGTTCAATATCTTTTGGTACAGGACTCATCTTTTACCTAGTGAAACTGAGGGGAGAAGTGAATTGCCTCTAATGCCTACCTCCTCAATTTTTCAGGCACAATTTCCCCTGTGTTTGCAAGTCAGACCCAACGAGGTGCAAAGAGGGTTTTTTATTATTATTGTTACTATTTCCTTTGGTAAACAAAGTTGTCTTATAAGCAGGTCATTTAAAAATTAGTACACAATCCCAGAAGCAGACGAAAGGGAGCGTTTCTCAAAGCTTCTCCGTAAAGTTTGCCTCTCTTGGGTAATTTCCTAAAATGCACACAATTACACTTGATGTAAATGATCATAGTAAAGGTATTAAATGGTATTAAGTGACTTTTGAGGGTCCTAATAAGCACTATATAAATTTGATGTATTACTAATATTTTTATTGTTAGAGATGCATAAGGCAAGAAAATGACTAGGTAAGAAAAAACCCCATGACTTCTAATTCTTGTTGTTTGACCTCTTATAATCTGTGACAAAGGTTTTGTTGCCGTCTTTCCATAATATATTCCAGCCACTTCATTTTCATCAGTCGCCTCAATTTGGTCAATATACTAATTCAGTGCAGACACAACTCTGAGTGTGTCCTATAACAACATTTTGAATGAACAGACTGTATTTTTGGATAAAAATTGTCTAAGTATTACCAAGTACTTTTGGTCTAGTGACTACTGCAAATATCATCGTTAAAACTACCCGGTTGGCCAGTTATCAAGCTTTGACCGTCTGACTCAAACTCAAGCACTTTGTATTGCCTTGTTGCTGAAAATCTGCTATATAAATAAAATTACCTTTACCTTCCAAGATGAATTTCTTTGACAAGACAGAAATTATTTTCCATCTGATCAAAGTGACACTGCTGATGAAAACTAAAATGTATATAGGCCACTAAAGATGTCTAAATGTTGACCTTCATAAGTAGCTAAAGTAGGCTAAGCTAGCCTGACTATTGACATCTTATGTTCAAAATTTGCTTTGTTTTAAGTCAATCATTTCTTAACACTGATGAAAGAGTTCTCGCTCCACTGGCAGATTATTTCACATGTAACATGGGAAAAATGTCTAGGAATTATTGACTTAAAACAAGCCCCTATAACTTGTTGAAAAAGTTACTCCTAACTTGGTTCTGTCTTATTTCAATTGTACCAAGATGTATGCAGTAGAAGCTAGACCAAAAGCACTTGGTAGGATTTTGTGTTTTTTGCAGTGTAGAACTGTTTCAGGAGCTTGTTGATGTGGACAAAAATCCTGTAGTTAATGTGCAACTTGCTAATTTCAGAATAAATTAAAATAATTCACGCTCTACATTTCCAGCCTATGTTGTTTTGACAATACGTCGGTAAATTAATACGTTTTCCCAATTCTTGTTCAAAGACTTGTTGACGATGTTGTGAATGCAGCTTCAAAAGCGTCATTAATAGGTCAAAATGGATATGATATTCACATCTTGATGAGTGTATTTAAACGTCTGACTGGTGCTGAGAGGCCTAATCACAGGCTGAGATGCTGCAGAGCAGGCTGAGACAGTGAGATCCTTCTCTTCTCTTCCGGTAAAAAAAGAAAAAGAAAAAAAAAGTGGAACGCCTCGGAGTGACGATGAGCAAAATATGTGCACGGTGCAGCGAACCATCTCGTACGTGTCACCTGCTGTTATGCCGGCCACGATTAATTGAAGTCAACGTGTCTGGTTCTTGAAGTTTTTTTTCTTTTTTTTTTTGTGTACACCCGACGAAAGGTCACCTCTTTCTAATTTATTTGCCAAAAGTAGAGCATGCAGGGGAGCAAGCAAAAAGGCAAGAGATTTAATCAGAGTGTTACTCCGACGCCGACACCTGGTTCCGCTTTGCTGAGCAGCCTGCTTCACAACGGCACACACACACACACACGCACACGCATCCAAATGTGGGCAGCAGAGCGGGACTAATGATCAATGAGGCTGACAAGAAAAACTCAAATCATAACACGCGGACAAGTTTCATTGACAAACATTTCATTGATTGAGTCGCTTTCAAGTAATGCGTAAGACGGTTCGGGCTTTGTCCCACGGAGCCGGGTCTGTTTAAACAAAAGGGATGACAGGCGCTCATTTGGATTCAGGAAGGAGAGTATCACAGCCAGACAGGATCAAGTGGTGAAAGCAATAAGGGGAGTTATTGATCCATTTATTTGAACAAACTTTGCTGGTACAGGGAGTGAATCTGGCCTCCGTTGGTGTTTGGAATTCCCATAATGTCTGCAGGAACTTGGGTAAAGACTGAGCTAATGATGAATCTTCATCCTACTTCCTGGTCTGCAGTTTGACATGGATGCTGTGAATTTTATCATGCAAAAGGAATTTAAAACATTTTAAAATATGTGTAACATTTAGGTTCAATGTTTATCTTCATCAAATTTCATGGCTGTAAAGTTCTGAATGGGAACGTTAAATCAGAGTGCATAAATTTAGTTTAGGTTGACCTTTGACCTTCTAAACACCTAAAACCTGTCGATTTCTGCATGTTGCGTTTACGTCAAGCATTGACAAAGTATTTTAGGTGTCACTTAATTTGTATGTGGCTAATTCACAACAAACATAATCTCAAGACCTTTTTGAAGAACAATAGGCTCAACTCAATTCAATCGCAATTTCAACCAGTTATCAATGAAGAAAATTTAATAATAAGATGGAACTTTTTTTTCTTTTTTGTCAAATTTCGGTTTCCCTTTTGGTACTATTCTGGTCAGACATCTTGTGCAGCAAAAACACAAAATCTTTCCAAAATTCTTTGTCTAGTTTCTGGCGCAAATATGTTAGCATACTTGAAATAAGACAAAACTACCTTACAAGTAACTATTCAGCAAATACAGACACCTTGCTGTGTGAAATCACAAGATCCCACCCCCGTGTTCCTGCTGGAGGCCAAAAAGCTGCTCGCCGATGACAACTACCACCGATTTTAGCTGTCGAGTTGTCAACATAACGTGCTAATTCTTTAATGTACTCCTGATGTATAAAACTATGACAACTAGATAACATGGGCAGGAAAAGGTTTTAATTAAAAAGAAATAGGGAATGAGAGGGAAGTAGGTCAGTTATGCTAGCTTGACTTTGACAACCTTAACATGTAGATGTGCTGCAGAATTCAAAAAATTAAAATGAAACAATGTTCACAGTTCTCTAACAGGTAACTTGCCTGGACTTTTCAGTTTCCCATAATGTCACAAAACGAAGCATTAGGCCTGAGGCGTTGCATCAAACTACATCCTCCAATTAACTCAAATATTCTGCATTGTCCTCAGTCAGAAGCTTGCGATATCACAGATCAATAGTGATCTGTCCATATCACATTGTGAACCAGACTGATCGCCTTAATTTATAAGGCGTAATCTCACCGTAACTAAATATAGAGATAGGAGTGGAAAAATTTATCTCAAAAGAACTCTCATTAATCTGGCATTAAACAAAGAAATACGATAGTAATACTAACTGGCCGAAAACTGGAAAAGTCAAAACAAAGATCATGTGTTTTTTCATATGGTGTACGTAAATATGTAATTTAAACTGAACATAAATATCCTAATTATATCCACTCCAGATGACTGTATCTGATTCAACCCATAACAAACTTACACATATACAGTCTCTAAAGAAAAGGAGCAGTCAGTGCAATAACTTGGTTTTAATACTTTCGAACAGGGTACAGAGTTAAATAAACATGATCTCCTGCAATGTGTAGAAGAAATGAACCAGTCCTTCCTCTGTGACTGATGGGTCCAGAGCTGGCCAACTCAAGAAACCACAAATTATCAAGTCAAAACACCATCCAGTCACATCTGAAGCGTCTCTGTGCTTGTTTTCATGTCAACATAGGGATAAAGAACATCAATTTACAGCGTTTTTTGGGTTTTTTTTTTTACAGAATGTCGAGCTTTAATTTGAGCTCACTGCAAAAAGACAAAATCTTACCAATTATTTTGATCTAGTTTCTACTGCAGATATCTTAGTACGCTTGAAATAAGACAAAATTAAAAGAAACATTTCTGCAAGATATAGAAGCTTGTTTTAAATCGATAATTCCTTAATATTGATGAAGACGTATTAGTTCCTTTGGTAGATTATTTCACTTATTACAACGCATTTTTGTGATAAGTGAAATAATCTTCCAAATAATCTTCAATATTAAGGAATTAACGTAAAACAAGCTCCTACATTTTCCTGAAAAGTTACTTTTGTTTTATAGAAAATATTTGGCATTTTTTGTCCCACGTTAAATAACTGGTTAATAAAATATCTAGAGGCACAGCCACCAATTTTTCAATTGGAATGTCTTGTGATTTAAAAAAAAATATTCTGGACACTAACAAAGTAAACCTTTTGGAAGAGAGGCACACCCACAGGTTCAAAGGTTTTCAGTTTAATACATTCTATATATTTTTTTATTGTGTGTTATTCTTCTCAGGGTTTATACAGGAGTCCCAGAGTTGAATTTACTACGTTTTTCTACCTTTTTTTACTACCTCTACAGTATTTTTACTACCACCACAAAATCCAGCAAATTTCACGCCGATTTCCTTAATTTTGGGAGATCGGTCGATATTTATGTGAAGCCGATCTCATCCTCTGATCTTTTCTACTTCAGCAAAGGTCTATAAATCAGCCACTGTCCTCATCTTAATGATGAGAGGTTTGACTGATAGACCGGCCCACCAGGTCGTGTCTGCAAGCTTGTAGTTATCAATAGTGACCCCACTGTTACCAACTCAGTGACTTTCCTCCAATATTTAGTGACATTTCTATCAAAAAAATGGCACTGGCTAAAATCGAAATCGGCAGGTCAAACTTTTTATAGATTGATAATCTATGATCTGCGAAAAAGCTGCGATCGGTGCACTGACCCATGTAAGATGACGGCTCATGTAAGACAAAATCCCACATGCTTGAAGGTCTACAGTGGGGAGAACAAGTATTTGATACACTGTTGATTTTTCAGGTTTTCCCACTTGCAAAGTTTGTAGAAGACTGTAATTTTTGTCGTAGGTACTCTTCAACTGTGAGTGATGGAATCTAAAACAAAAATCCAGAAAAATACAATGTATGATTTTTAAATAATTAATTTCCATTTTATTGTGTGAAATAAGTATTTGATCATCTATCAACCAGTAAGAATTTTGGCTCTTACAGACATGTTAGTTCTTCTTTAAGAAGCCCTCCTGTTCTCCACTCATTACCTGTATTAACTGCACCTGTTTGAACTCGTTACCTGTATAAAAGATACCTGTCCACACACTCAATCAATCAGACTCCAGCATCTCCACAATGCCCAAGACCAGAGAGCTGTGTAAGGACATCA
>CAEGAE010094178.1:0-112497 GCA_903067095.1 Girardinus metallicus | reverse complement strand
ATACATATATACATTCCGGCTCATACCGCCCCCCACAGGTGTCAATACAGAGGTCAGACCTCTTAAATCTGCGGCTCCATAATACCAAATACAGAAAACATGCTAAACTTTAACAATGTATTGAATTCCTGAGTTTCCTGGCTGAAATGGATCAACAACTGTAAAATAAGCTTATATTGAGATTGCCTTAGGTTACTTTTTAGAATATACACTTTATACACTTCTATCTATCTGTCTGTCTGTCTATCTATTGTAATCCCTATGATTATTTTCATTCAACCATGGTTTACTTGGTTGAATGAAAATAATTTCAAGTCTAAACCTGAATCAATTAGAGCTTGACTATATAAAGATTGGACAAAGAGGTATCTTAACAAATCTTACCTGTCGATGATGATGATGTTGAAGATGATGATAATGATGATGTTGATGATGATGGTGATGATACAGATTATGATTATAATGTTGATAGTGCACATATTTTACAATATATATCACAACTAAATAAAAAAACACACAAAAAAACAGCAAGATCCAAACAAAAACTTAAAATTTAGACAAGTTCCACTGATGCACCCATCATGTGATGTAACTTCATAAAAAAGGAAATGAAACAGAAAAGAAAGGCAGGCATGTAAAGCAATGACTCGCTGTAAAATAATTTTTGAGGTTAACTTTAAACTCCACAGTTCTTAAGGTTTAAAAAGTTTAATCTGATAACTATTCTAAAGATACCAGTAAGAAATATATCAGTGTCTTACCTCTGTACACATGATGAGTCCTATGAGGAAAGAGACTATGGACATGCAGAGAATCAGCAGCTCTCTGCGGTAACCCTTTCTGAAGGTCTCTGGGTACATGTCCACAACAGCTGTCACTAAACTCTCCACACACACAAACTGAAAAACAAACAAATCAACAAATACATTCACAGACACAGTTGATTTAACTCACAGTTTATTTTGTGGCACAATATATATTATGTTGAGTATATGATGATGTAAGGGTATTAATAAGTAATACCATAAAAACATGACATAATGTACAGATAACATACATAATAAACATAGCAAATTACAGTGTGACTCATTTAAAGTAAATGCTGAAACATTAAGTGATACAGCTTTTACTTGTAAAGCATAACAAGTTGAGAAGACGCAAAGAAATAAACAATTATAAAGTTGAAGGGCTGAACATTGTGGCAGATTACGCTGGCCTGGGTCATTTTGTTTCAATAAATCTATCTAAAACTAGTTATGTGTAAACATTTTACAATCACCTTTAACTGACATAAACTAATTAAATTAAAATGAAAAAAGGAGAGACAATTTGTTTTCAGTTTTTCTCCAGTCAGATGGAGCCACCAGTTATTGATGCTTCTCCCTAAAAGCCTAATTATACTGAAAAAAGATACATGATGTCAAAATTAGTCTGAAAGTTTGGCAGTAGTGGCAGCATTGTTTTTCCTCACAGTTTAAGTTTTAAACTGTGTATAATAATCTCTATGATTATTATCACAGTTTAAGACAATGTATAATAATCCCTGATTATTATACATTGTCTTATTTGTTCAAAGTGAGGTTTATTTTGGTTTGTACAATCATCCAATCACAGTATTTATTCTCACCTGACTGTCCAAGCCAAGGAAGATTAGCATCATGAAGAAGAGACAAGCCCAAAGTGGAGACAGAGGCATCATAGTCACAGCTTTGGGGTATGCAATGAACGCAAGACCAGGACCTGAAAGACAAAAAAAAATCCAAATATAATTCACTGTTACTCGGTTTCAGGACACAATAAAAGTTTTGCTTATGTTTTGATTCTTTTGTATCTGATTTTGTTTGTAGGTTTGACAGCATTTTCTCACTTTTGATTGAGATATTGGAGTTGGATGTCATTCATGTATTCTCTAATTACTAAAAAAAATGTTCAATGTTTGACCATGTCAGGACAGGATCATTACTTTTACCATGACTTTACAGCATTCATTCATCTATTCTGCATCTATTTCTTACTTTAAATTTGAGTATCAATTGACTGTCAATGCTCACTGAGTGTCCCTCAGACAATTATTTAATAAATTAATCAAAAAACAAGCATTCAGCTGAAACATCTGGGAAGTTGAATCTTTATTAGTGGGATATTGCATTAGGCACTGTTGACATTCAAATCCTCTGATTGAGAGTGAGAGGGTGACAGTGGAGAGCGAAGCAATTGGAGGACCCGGGAGTGGGGGGCGCTCATACCACCCCCCACAAGTTGCTGCACTGGGCTTTTGCCCATGCTGCCCATATCAGAAACCACAACTGATTCCTTGTATGACTTCTGGAAATTAAGGGTGTCTTCACATCTGAAAGTACGGTAAACACAGTTCCTTTAGTGACCAAAGTTTCAACATTAGTTACATTTTCAGCTGGTGCAGTTCGCTTTCACACTGCGCTGTGAAACAAACCAAACCCTTTGAGCAACTTGTTCCCCTCTCTCCTGTTGTGGCACTGCACAAAGAACCACTTAAGTTAGTGACACAAAAGCATCAGAAGATATGAAGGCAACTTCTTTTTTCCCAAAATGTAAACAAAAATTGAGTGGCGTCAGATTTTAGCGGTTGTAGGATTTCTCTTCTGTCTTTAGCAAAAGATCATGAGCCATTTCTCCAGCTAGTGCTAGACTCCCACATTTGATTTGGTTGCATTTACCCAGCATGCACTGCGCAGTAGTCAGTTTGCTGTTTTTGGTGTAGTCTGTGGTCTGCTTGGTGTTCACATATGCATTCAAATCCCACCAGCATTCATTTCAACCAAACTGAGACAGACTAGAATTTGCTTTTTTGGCTCGCATCAGGGCTCAATTACACATTCACCCCTCCCCAAATGAACCCGATTTTCTAGGCAAATGGACTAGAGGTTCATTAGGCAAACAGGCCTGGTGTTTGCCTAATGAACCATCACGTTATGCACTCTAAGTCAGAAGTGCATAATGTGTCTCCTTTAAAAGTTTAATTCATTGGTTGAGCGACAGAATTAGGAGGATCAACAACATGTTGTTTGGGAATTATTTTCTGACAGTTCTGTAATTAAAGTCTGATCTGAAGCATTAGGTTCATCCTAGATGTATTTTAAGACAAACATCTCAATTCTTCTCTGCTCTGTCACATTCTCTAAATTATTCCTGATGAGTTGAATAAGCTATAATGCAACATTTTAAACACTTAAGTAAGAAGTAGTGAGTTATATAACCATGGAGGATTAATCTAGTTTAGCACAATATCATATATGGGCATCAAGACTCACTTTGAGGTTTACCATATCTGCAGATTCACATCATTTTTCTGAAAGTTTGTTATCCTGTTGTTATTTTGAAGCATTATATTACTTTATGTTTTCTCACCAGATTCAGCCACAGCCTCGATGGGAACATTTTGTTCATAGGCCATGAAACCCAAAACAGAGAAGATGGCGAAACCTGCCACAAAGCTGGTACCGCTGTTCAGACAACACAGCATGATGCAATCCCTGAGGAGTAGAGCACAGACAGACAGAAGAGGTGATAAAACGATTAGCAAAAGAACTACACATTTTTTTCCATCCAGTCCCTTTCACTCTATGTTTACATACATATTATTTTACCTGTAGCAGTTGTTGTTGTAGGAATTGTAACTTCCAAGAGCAGTGAGACAGCCCAGGCAGATGGCATAGGAGAAGAAAATTTGGGTTCCTGCGTCCACCCACACCTATTAGTAATATCAAAGGTAAAGAAACAGCATAAATGTAAAATTAACACATTGAGAAGTGTTTCACTCAGGTAAAAATATAGTCCTCTTAACACCTGACGCCTAATACAGAGGGACATAAATCTACCTGGAATTCTGCAAAAATGCTGGACATTACTGAGGAAAATAATATATAGGAAAAATAGGCTAGGCACACCTGCAGTATACAAGAAAGAATCTAATAATTTATTGCTGAGTCTAAAAATTAATTATGGAATCAACCCTCAACCTTCTCTGGTTTAAATAATGTACATTAATCTACCCAAATGACAGGTGCAAACTAAAAGACAGTGAGTATAAATTCAAGACCAATACATAATCTGCAAGCACAGATTATATATTCTACTTGGAGAGAATGAACGGAAGAGGCTAAGAGGGTTGACACACGTCTTTATTCACATCTTTTTGGTTCTATAACAAACATATCTTCCTATTGCTCTTAACCTATTTATATTGAAAGTCCAAATTTTAACCATCAGAATTAAAACTTCATATGATATTCTACTTTACATTCTAGATTCTGCATCTACCTCGTAGAGCAGATGCATCCTCCAGGCATGCGATGAGTCAAAATGTCAAGCAGTCAAAAGAAAGAACATTACATTTATGACACTGCAAACTTTTCTCTCAGCATTATATATGAAAGTGTTAGTGATATCATATAATGTGATTTCAGTTTGCTACAGATACCACAGATCAAGATTTTGTTATAGAAGAGCTTTGATGTGAACTTAGCAACAATGGAGAACAGAGAAGAAGCAAGCAGATGTAAATAAGTAGCCAAAGACCAGAATGCAAATAGTACCAAATGATAAACAATATTCTTAAGTAACGTTTAAAATGATTCACAGTAGTTTAACAACTTATTAAAGAGAACTTTTATTTACTAAAAAATTCATATGAATTACATTATATTGGAACAGTATATTTAGCTCAGAGCGCTGAACAATGAAGCGATTAATTCAGTTTTAATAAGTGTGAGCTGAATTCAGACTTGCCACGTCTTGTCTGAATATAAACAGCATAACAGATTTAAACTTTTAGAAACCACTGCTTTCATTGCCTGTTATTTTACTAGTCTATTGCATAGTTTAATGACAACAATATTAAAGTCCCTCAGCACATAAAGGACAACCACGTTTCTTTCTATGATCTATTTATAAATTATTAAACCACAAAATTTAAACCTTATTGTATTACTCCTTAAGAAAAGATTTTAATTAAATAGTTTCTAGAAATATTTGACAGCTCTTTTACCCTTTCTTTTTTGTTGCAGCAGTGACTATAATGAAATACTTTTTTTTCTGTCTTTTTGATGGACACAAAGAAGCAGTTGTAGGGCTGAAACGATTTCTCGAATGATTCGAGTACCTCAATTATTAAAATTCCTCGAGGAAAATTTACCTCCCTCGAAGCCTCGTTAATTTATGTTTTATTTTTTTAGTGCCGGAACATTACTTGCGTTGCACAGCGCTCTCACTTCCACCTCTGAGTTGTTGACGAAAGCTAAGTGTTAGCAGCATAATGTCCCATCTTCAAGTTCGGCCCGTGGGATTGTATTGATTTATGATAATGCCCGGGTTTTCATCGTTTTGGGGGACCAAAAAGCATCCTTAAAATGGCCGACGTGATACCTGGAATTCGGCAGCTGTTTTCCTCCGGGAGCTGCTGGTTGAAAGCGAACGGCAGGAAAAGCGCTGCGGGATTATTTATACCGGGGAGCGGATAGACTGAACACGTCGGGCGGCTGAGTAGTTGATGGTCCGTAAGTGTAGCTTTACGGACGAGCCTCACAATAAATTTCAGATCCCGGTCTGAGCAAACGGGTGGCGGAGCGCATCGTACATGGCTGGTAGATGAGTTTCTGAGTGTGACAAGGTGCCGTAAATATCCCGTATTGTTCCCCTATGAGGGGCCGTTTAGGACAAAAACTATGTTTTGTCTCTCACACACTACTAAAAACTCATACACACACACAAAATATTTACATTGCACATATATACTATTAAAATGTCACACATATGCAATTTTTCTCTCACACGCATACACAAAATACAAAAATTGCGCATATACACTAATAAAATATCACACATGCATACAATTCTTTTTCTCAAGCATAAATAAGACTAAGATTGCACATATGAACTAATAAAATATAGACTCACCTTTGAGAGTTGTCACGGGGCATAATTTGGAGATCAGGTCGCGCATGCGTTGATACCACAGTGACGTCAGCTTCAAGTTGGATACTGGAGCTACACGGTGTTAGCGGCGTTTAGCTCAAGGTAAATCCGATTTATGAACGCTAATTTCGGCCAGTTGTTCTCTACTGCTCCCTCCTCAAGCGCTCGGAGGTTAACTTAGGGCTTATTCCGGCGTTAAAGCTGCAGTAAGCGGCCTTCGAACCGGCGTTAGAGCCGGTTCGAAGGCCTTACCCCGGCGTTAGCTCCCCTTCCTCCTCATGCGCTCGGAGGTTCACTTATGGCTGTGGCGTCGGGATAAGGCCTTAGAGCTGGAGTAAGCGGCGTTTAGCTCAAGGTTGATCCGATTTATGAACGCTAATTTCGGCCAGCCGTTCTCTACCGCTCCCTCCTCAAAAACGCTCAGAAGTTCACTTAGGGCTTATTCCGGTACTAAGGCCTCTACTCCGGCTCTAACGCCGGTTCTAAGGCCGCCTAACTCCGGCTCTAACGCCGGAGTAAGCCCTAAGTGAACCTCCGAGCCTTGAGGAGGAAGCGGGAGAGAACGGCTGACCGAAATTAGAGTTCAAAAATCGAATTAACCTTGAGCTAAACGCCGCTAACACCGTGTAGCTCCAGTATCCAACTTGAAGCTGACGTCACTGTGGTATCAACGCATGCGCGATCTGATCTCCAAGTTATGCCCCGCCTCTTCCGTGACAACTCACACATACAAAAGGTGAGGCTATATTTTATTAGTTTATATGTACAATCTTAGTCTTTTATGTATGCATGTGAGAAAAATTGTATATGTGTGTGTGACATTTAAATAGTATATATGTGCAATTTTAATATTTTGTGTGTGTGTGTTCGTTTTTAGTAGTGTGTGAGAGACAAAACATAGATTTTGTCCTAAACGGCCCCTTATACTCCCCCCCTGGACTTACGTTCGTCTGTCCCCTGGTCTGTTTCCTCCCCTCCTCCCGTTCATTCGTTCATTTGCCTCTAATCTATGCTCCGCCCCAGGCGACATTTCCCGTATTCCCAAACAGGTATGGGGCAAGGTGAGAATTCATCTATTAAACTCACTGAAGATGAATACATAAACTAAAAATTGGAGTATAGACGTTTTTTATAAGCGTATTTGTGAGCCTGCCTCTTTATTATTAAATTTAATATAATTTCAGATTTTTGTATAACTTTTCTTCAGGCTAACTTAGAAAGTGAGATATTATTGTTACAGGTTCATTTTCTAAACTACAAAAATGTAACTAGAAGAGAAGCTCAAATATGAAAAATTGGACCGATTTTTTATGCGATTACTCGTTAATCGTAAGAATAATCAATAGATTACTCGATTACTAAAATACTCGTCTACAACAACCCTAAGCAGTTGCATGAATCATAGATTAAGATTCTGAAGGAAGTCAAAATCTTTCAGTGGATAAAAATACACGAGACACTTCATTATAATCCTGTTCCATTGTTCTCTATGAGGAGCTTGAAGTTGAAGAGCAACAGTGAAAGTTTAATATTGTATTAAATATGTTTCATCTCTGGATAAAAGCTAAGTGGATGATGGAGAAATAGGATATTTTTGTTAAGACTTTAAAATGTTATTTTGAAATGTCTTTATTGCCCTATTCCACCATAAAAGTAAAAAAAATAATTAACTTTTTGATAAAGAAGTTTTATTTTGGCTAAAATAAAAGTAAATTTTGTCTTAACAAAATGTAACTGACCACCTGAAGTGAGCAGGAGATGAAATATAATCTTTGGAGAATGAAAAGTCAAAATCAAAGGCTGATTCATGCATCAACAACTAATTTTGAGTTTGGTAAACCATCCTTTTTCTAAATATTTGAAATTTAAATCTTAAGCTAATATAAACTGAGTCATACAGACCTATATATTCACATAATTGTTACATGATGTTCAAATATCAGATTCATAAAAATATTAATTGCAACCTATCTTAAAAGCTTTAATATAATGCACAGAATTATTCCTACATTGGCACTACATTTGTTTTTAATGCATGTCTGGACATTAAATTTTTTCTATCAAAAACATAGAAATGTACATATGTGAAATAGTTTGGTAAACCTAAACATTTGCGTTGGAAAACTCATTCTCGGAGCAGCGCGGGACGCACAGGACGCACAGGATAGCATGGGGTGCTAGCAAATTCAAACTTAATGCAGCATGACTCTTTGAAAACTCTCTCACATCACCATTCAGCGACTAATCTCATTTCCCCACAGAAAAACAATTAACAAACGCAAGGTCTTTGCTCCCTCCTGGGAGTAACCAGGGTAACTTCTGTGACCTCACAAACACAGGACTGTTCCTGTGGAAGAACGGGCTTTTCTCTCCTAATGTTCATTAATGTTCCCTTTAGTTCACCCTCGGCTGATGGCTGCACAGCGAAGGGAAACCTTAAAGGCCCAGGCTCAGAGCGGATCACTTGTTGATGTTGTGCCTAATTTGGCATTCTTGTGTTTGGTTATGTTGAGACTACGGCTCCACGACTAGTAAAGAATAAAATATAAGAAAGATGATCAATGAATGAACTGGAGAGATCTTAAAGTATATCTAAGAAAACACTTATAAAGTTAAGCAAAGTGTTGGTTCAAATTCTCAGTCATGCATTTTGTGATAATCCAGCTTTATGTTTGAGAACAAAACATCTGGACCAATGGCAGTCAGTCCTGCTCCCCTCTGTTGAGCAAATTCACACTTCATGCTATTCTGCATTCATTGCTTTTAAGCAGTCAGTCCCTCAGTATTACTGACCGCTGAGTAACCTCTACTATCAGGCTGTTCTGTGCAGACACAGTTCCCTTTCCAATATTGGCATCACTGGTAAAGATTTATCAAATTCTTTGTAAATTGAGTTTGTACTTAAACAGCATTATCTAGAACTTAAAAATTGTTTATTCTTTAACAGGGGGTTTAGGAGATTTTATCATCTCAACTCCCAGTATACAAGATAAACACAACTCCAGTTTTAAACTTTCCAGTTCAAAGCTTTCTGATTTGAACTGTTCATGATTTCAACCACTGACAAACACTTTTGTTCCATCTAGAGATAATTATGCCAAAACATGATGGAACCCTAACCCTAGCCCTGTCTGGTAGAGCAGTGAGGCAAAAGCCACTCCTTAATAAAAATCACTGGAGTTTGCCAACATTCACATGAACGACTCTCAAACTATGAAAAACAAGATTTTCTGGTCTAATGAGATAAAGACTGAGCTCTTTGGTGTGGATGCAAGACATCATGACTTCATAATGGGGCATTTTGGAATAAGACTAATAACACAATGTGGGAAAAGTTAAGTGGTTGCGAATATATGCTCTGTCTGAAGAAGTTATTTTCTCTAACAAATTTGGTTGTTTTTTAGTTGACTTGTGTTGTGTATCTGCCACATTAGATGTGGAAAACGATGCAGAAGTGACTGCAACAAAAAACAAAGAGTATGAAATGTGTAGAGAAGATGCTAAAGGTCTGCAAGGAAGGGACATTGGATAGAATAGATTAGAGGAAGCGACACCCATCCACACACACATTTCACGTTGCCTTGTAAACAGAACAGAGCACTGATTGTCCCACAGGAAGCTAATATAACTTAAGGTCAAAACTAATGTCCTCCACCCAACAGGAGTCCATTTTATCACTTGCCCATCACTCTTAATAGCTGTTCTCTCTTTTTTCCTCCAGCACCTTTTATCTATATCACTTTTTATATGTAGATATGTCCCTCATATTGTACAAAATTTGGACATCTCAAAAAAAAGAAAGACTAAGTAAGTCAAATTGATTTACTATGTTAAATTGTCTAAAGGCTTTTTTCTTTTTTTTGCTTCCTTGTGTTTTGCTTTCTGTTGTATTTTAGGATTTTGTACATCAGAAGTCAATGACAGTGTTCCAGTGCAAGGACTTTGGATGTTGTGCTTGTATTTTTTTAAAACATAAATAAACACAAACAATATTTCAGTGTTTATAAAGTGCAACAACATGGTGCAGCATAACATCCAGATTAGAACTGCGCCTTGAAAGAAAATGTTCATAACACCTTTTCTTGGCAGGAAGTTGTGGAGGAACAGATGGGTTTATCTGATAGCACATTTTCACATCGACTGAATACTCTGGTAATTATCAGGCAGAAACTTTTCCTCGTTATCACATAAATTTAACTCTCCACATGATGTGTCTGCCAGAGTGCAGAGTGGAAAACAAGTGCTTGGATGAAATCAAGTCTAAAACTAAAAATGAAATTGCTAAATTAGAGCCTTAAAATTTCCTGCCAGGCTGTGATTTGTCAACTTGTTCTCACTCTCAAATCAACATATGAAGGCTTGGTGAGGATTTTATGAAACCGCTTGAATACCACTGATTTTACTTCACTTCTTAAAGTATTTTTTTTTTTTTTTACTTTGGCTAAATTAAGTATTGACCTACCTAACATTTAATGTTTAATTTAGTTACAACTGATGTTAGTTTTATCCCAGAAGAAATAAGATTAAAGAAATATCCCTGCAATGATCAGGATTTGCATGATTGTTCCAACATGCCTGGATTGTAGGAAACTGGGAAAAGCTTGCTACGCATGTTTTGTCATGGCACTTTCCTGGGTATATTAGTGTTAACAGATTAAGTTAATTTTACAGAGCATATAGAAATTATTCATATTTTGTTATGTTACAGCCTTAATCCAATTTTTATTAAATTAGTCTGTTTTCTCAAAATGTTCCAAAATTGAGAGAAAATGGATGACAGACGTCTCCCATCTGGAGAAGAACTGCAGAGAAGAACAGGCCAAATTACTTAAAGATAGGTGACGTAAGCTTTTGGCATTATACTTCCCACAGATCTGAGGCTGTAATTGCTGCAAAAGGTGGATCAATAAAATATCAAGTAAAAGCAGCAAATATTTACATAGTACAAGTAATTTCTTGGTTTTCTTCACTGCAAAAAATATAAAAGTACTAGTATTTTTGGTCTACTTCCTAATGCAAATATCTTCGTACATTTCAAATAAGACAAAATTAATTAACAAATAACTTTACAGTTTGTGAAGCCATGCAGTGAAAACTAAAAGGACATTTCCTATTATTCCTAAGGTAATGGTTTTTGAAAGTTTCACATATTAAGAGGATAGAAAACAGAAAATGTTGGAACAGTTACCATTAATTAATACTTTAATATTCATAGAACTGCTTGGGATATGTTAATTTATTTAAAAAATATGTTTAATTTAATTGCTAATTATTGTGGTGAGCGTGTTTTCTAGCTTTAAGTACTGCAGTTGGTTATGATTAATACACAGGTACTTATTGTTCCCCTCGTAACAATAAGTTACGAGGGGAACTAGCAGGGGAACTTAGCATTCCGATTGTAAGATCAGAATGCTAAGATCTACTTCTCTAAACTGCAGTTGTCAAGATTCACATTATCAACCAGAATTAAAGCAGTTTGCAAATAGATAGTTGTAAAAATGCTCCAGGGAACTGTAATTCTTGGTTAAATGGGTCTTTAAGTTAAATAGTGATGAGCAGCTGGCAGAATGTAGACTCCAAAAAGGTGTATTCAAGTAAAACTAAATAAAAGTACAACAATCTTATTCATCTCCCTGTACTGATGTCTTCCCACTAGAACCTATTATGTTTTTGACGTTATCATGACTCACTATCCTGTTCCAGAGTACTCTGTTGCCAAGGAAACAAAATAATCTGCCTTGTCAAACAAGGTCAATGAGACTGAGACTGCATGCATCATTATGTGTCTCTTTGAATCATTTAGTATTTGTTATCAACACCATGGAATTTCAGACCACCGTATCCCATAAAATTGCAACTCTCACAGAAAGTGGTAGCGCACATATCAACAAATGTTTCCTAAGATATTGGGAAACATTATTGTGGCTACTGCTTTGAAATCATTTAACTAATCACCTTTGGGATAAGTTTATTAACATTTAAAAGTAAAGACAATTGATTTAAACTATCAAAGTTTAAGAGATTTTGCTTTTCCAGGCTTTTACAATGATGTCAATTGATCTAAAACCTTGAACGCTGGTTTCTATGAGGATCAGAGACTAATACCGATTGGCTGCCTTCTTCTAAACATAAATATGCATATCTGAGTGACCATAGTATCATGAAAGCTGACATTAACACTATGTTCAATCTCATCAAGAGCCTCAGTAGAACACACATTCAGACTTATTGAAAATTACTGTAGTTTAGCTATATTCTTGCAAGTTTTTGTGAGTATAAAAATAAAACAAAAGCAAATTATCAAATAGGAACATACCACACCAAATTTAATGTATATTTTCCTGTAGGAATAGCTTGGTGTAAATGTTCTAGTACAAACTTTTGCTAGGATTATTTTCTGAGAAGGCAGATGAGTGGAGAGAATTGACACCTACCTGAGGGTCAGAAAGACGTGAAATGTCCGGGTAGAGGTAGAACTTGATGCCATCAAAAGCTCCAGGCAGTGTGACTCCCCTGATCAGGAGGATCAGCAGCATGACATAAGGAAACGTAGCTGTTACATACACAACCTGCAGAAACACACATGCACATCTGTTAACTGGATATGTCAGATTACAGAGGGGACCAATAAGTACAGACCAGTGTAAAAGTTTTTCAACAAAACATGACAATATGGTTTGCACATATTGTTATGTAGGGCTGGACAATATGTCCGATATCTCTTATTCTTTGTGGCAAATGCAACTGAGATTTCTATAGCAACAATGGTTATCTACAACTAATTCACCATCAAAAGTGACTGAGATTTCAATTGTAGAAGTTGGATTAATCAGCTCCAGATAAAGAATCAATGATAAGGTCTGCATGGTCTTATCACTGGTCAGTGAAATTATTTTAAACATTATGATATGTACTGTGCATCTTAAAAAAATCATACCATGAATTATGTTAGGCCATATCGTCCGTAAGTGTGCCCTTACTGATTCACACTTCAAATTAAACTGAAGCCGAACAAAACAATTGGCCTGCTCCACGCAAAACATCAGAATACTGTTTGGAAGATTATTTTGTCATTTCAAAGATCATCTTTGAAATGACAAAGTATGACTTTTTAGATACACCATAACAACTGCAAATGCACAATACTATAATATCATATGCATTAATCAGTAGTGAAACTTAGATTGGATACACAGTGCTCTCATCATCATTCCTTAAACTCACTCCACTCTCTATCTGCCCTGTTTCAAAAACAATGACACATACATCTAGTGACACTATTCATACAGTGGCAAGTCCTTGCTCACCCTAAACCCAGCTCTGTTTTTTTATCAAACCATTCAGGTTTTGCAGAACTGTGCTCAACATCTCAAGATTCTCCCCAACAAAGACTCCAGGCTCTTGGGAGGCAGAGGAGAGCAACATACATCCCCTGGCTTTCTGGCACTGAGTCAAAGTCCAATTGAGGACAGAACAGGACAGAGCCAGGATCCTTGAAAGAAAAGAGGGCTCCTCTGGCCCCCGTCTCTTTAACAGGAGGAGCCCGGAGGAGTGATCCTGGCAGTGTGGGAAAATGTGCAGCTCTTTGAAGCTCGCGCAGAAGTGCATGAGTGCTCACACACAAATGGATATTCATTCATTTAAAAAAGGAAAGGAAGAAGAGTGAACATACTACAAACATGCACTAATGTGCACAGCAGCTACTGGCCACTGTGGCCACATCGCTGTTCTGTACTGGGTGCAGCATTTTCATGAATGACTACTCCTTTTTCTACGCTTCTGGGAGAAGGAAATGAACTTCATTCATTGAGTAAAGCTCTTAACCAACTCCACAGAAGTTCAGTCCACTTTACCAGCATGAGGCTGTGATTTACTCACTTGTTCAGAAAGACAGGAGACAAGGCATTCTACTTCACTGAATATCCTGTACATCCTTAACTCTAAAAATTATTTAAACCTTTTAAATAAACCTGATCAAAGCTCAGTCTGAACAGTGAGCATACATGAGGATTAATCCAAGAGAGGCCAGCAGAGAGGTTGTGGGAAAATTTGTCCCTCTTTGCAGCATTACCTTCCTTTAATTTGTCACATAAAATGATTACACATCCTAAACCTTCTCCCCCTGGTTGTCTTTTTCTCTCTGGTGATGAAAAGGACAATATTCGGTCTCTCCATAAACTTTTGACGCACTGCTTGCTCTCTCCCGCTCACCATGGGTAAACATCTAAGCCACCACAAATTTCCTGGTCAAACCTCGCTGTAAATCTAACAGCAGGGCTTAAATGTGAGAATGGCTGGCAAAAGCGACCAACAAAAGCAAACAGCTTAGCAGACTGTTGAGTGAATGAGCTGGAGGGTCCGTAGGAAAGAAAGCAACTCTCTCTCTCTCTTTCTCTCTTGCAACAAGCGAGCTGTGGTTAATTTCTCATTCCGCGAAAGGGAGATAGAGAGAGGCTGAGGATGTACTCTACATGCTCCTCATGAACGATCCCTTCTCCTCTAGTAAATACAGGAATCAATCTTGGACTGGCTGCTAAAGCCTGGCCATGAAGAAGCATTCCCCCCTCTTACTTCACAGCCAACAAAAGACACTTTATGGAGTTATAGGAGTCACAACTTAGTTGTGTTTTTTCACCCCCCATCATGTATTATGACAACCCATTAATTTTTCTGTACACTCCTCTACTCTTTACGTTTGGCTCTATCTTTATCCTCATTCTGGCTCTTTGAATCTGTGAAGACATATTAAGGGCCGCTATGCTCTCATAGGAGGGTGTAGAGTCCTTACTGTCCCTCAACAAGGCTGCCAGAACAGACTCAAGGAAATTTAAATGGAAATTGCGAAAGGAGGAAAAGAAGTAGGTCTAGCACACATGCCTTTTTGTTTTGTGTTTGCAGAAGAAAACTCATCTGGCTTCCTGTTAGAGACTTGTGTTTAAGAACAAAAGAGAAAAACCTTTCTGTGTATCATCCCAACACCATCAGAATAAGAATGATGAATTTATTTTAGAAGTTATGATATGAACTGTCTTTTTTAAACATTTTATGTAACAAATCAACTGGAAGGGAAATGATTAAAGCTATTTACTTTAATTTCAGCACCTTTGATACTCCAAATAAAATTCATTACCACCTACTGCATTCAGAAGTCACTGAAGTAGTAAATAAAGTCCAACCCATCTCTCACCCAATGGCTGCTAGAAATAGGCATCATGGATGGACGGATGGATGGATGGATGAATGAACAAATGGACGGACGGATGGGTGGATAACAGAACTTTGTTTAATGCAAACAGCAAACAATCAGAGAAGCAGTCAAGAGGTCCATGGTAACTCTCAGAGGGAGCTCCATGGACCCACAATTCAAAGTGAGGAAATCTGTCACCATGGTAACTATTAGTCCTGCACGTGGAACATCTGGCCTCAAAGGAAGAGTGGCAAGAAGAGAGCCATTAGAAGTCCTGTTAGCAGATTGTGACAAGCCATGTGACTTTTCAGAAGGACAATGACCAAGACTACAGCCGGAGCAAAAACATTCTGTAGAATGACCTAGTCAAACTCTGGACCAGAATCCCATTCAGAATATGTTGCGAGACTTACAATATTCAAAAATGCTCTTCATCCACCCTGGGGGAACAAAGAAGAATAAATAATGCTCTGTGATCTGTAATTGGTCCCAGACTGTAGATGAGTGAAACTGTGGTGGAGGGAAGGATACTGAAGAAATTCCATGGCCAAACTGGACCTGCCCCTCCACCACACTGGACAGACAGCAGAGCAACCTTCTCCAAAATACTTTTTCAGCTCTGCTGTCAAACAGACAAATACAGAAAATCTTTTCTGCACATGTTCTAATTATGGCTTCATACTGCCCATCACCATTGCGCCATCTGCACAAATGTGTGTATTAAAAATAAAGATTTTTTGGATAACATTATTTTACCATATGAAAATTTATATTTTATTATGTATTTCCATCTTTCTTACTTTGAGTAAATTGACCGTTTTCTGCATGTCATGCTGCTGCTCAGAAATTGCCCAATTCTGTGATCAATAAATTACATCTCACCTTGTCTTAACGTTACAAAATTAATGTACTGCGAATACGTTTGCAATGCACTGAAGGAACGTCCTTTCCAACCAACTTCCCAATTCTCACATTAAGGCACAATAGTAAACATGCAATGCTTAATCCTACCTTGCCAGTTGACTTGGGTCCCTTCCAGATGCAGAAATAGCAGATGAACCAGGCCAGAGCCAGACACATGGCCAGTTCCCAGCGCATCCCTCCCATGTGCTCAATACCATCTGATATCTTCAGGACTCTCCGTCTAATTTGGCCCAAATACACACAGAAAATTGTTAGTTTACAACAAATATTTATCATTTGTAAGGAATGAAAATTAGTAACACACCTTTATTTAATGTAATTCGGTTTAGAAACCCACTGCATTTATTGCAATTATAGTATGATCACTCTAAACACATATTGGATTATTTGCACACAGCAATGCAAATTCTGACATTTTGTTTGTATTTTGCAAAGAAAGTGTGAGAACTGGGTTCAGTGTGATTACTGAACCCAGAAAGAAAAGTCACCAACAACATTTCAGAGATTAGCCTTGAAGCATTTAGCTGTGCTAAATAAGTAAGAACTCCAAAGGAAGATGATGAAAAATAAATAAATGCGTGCAGCAGCAGAGTAAAAATAGCAAAACCATTTCTTCTGCTGGCCAGCCACATTCCCTGGGCACATAAGTGTGTGAATCTATAATAACAACTATAGCCACTTTGAAAATATGAAGACAAATCTGGAAGGACTGACTTGTTTATCCTCAGAAAAAACAAATCTTGAACATAAAATTAAAAATTGTGTGATTGTGTTAAAGGTTTATACAGTTTTTCACAGTTCTTCCACTGCGAGCTCCTTCTAAACACATCTCGTCTCTGTCTGTCGCTAAGAGACAGTGCATGAAATAAACATTTCTTTGCTCGAATAAGCTTGTTAAGAATTCAGAGACCAACTCTGAAGGGATTTACCTGCAGTAAAGAAGCCCTATCTTTGCTCTGAGACTGAGAACAGAAACACCAGTAAAAACATCAGCAGACTGCAATTGTACGACTACCACCGCAATCCTGGCAATTTCAGGACAATCCAGGAACTATTTTCCTCATAATTGGTATCCTATTTCACTTGATGATAAGGATCAAGCGGTGACAAGTGGCTATTCTCCCAACAAAAAACACCTTAACCTATCTGTGGCTCCTCTGCGCCCCAAAGAGTATTTCTACCAATTTTTTTTTTACTGTTGGTAGAAAAACAAAAACATCCTGGCTGTGATGCAGGAGAACCACTAAAATCTGTTGATAAACATACAAACACAATATTTGCCAGAGTTGATAGTATATATTTCTTGAAAGAAATTCCATTGTGGAGATGATGCTAAGCTCAGCATCCTTTAACACTTAGCAGAAGATTAAGAGTGCATAAATGGGACAACACAGAGGGAAAAACAAAATCAAAATCAATTTAGTTCAGGATTTTTAATGTCATTCCAGCAGTATTTAATTATTATTATGTTTTCATTTATTACAAATCCAGATTATTTTGAAAATTAATAAATAACATCCATTTAGATTGCTTTTTATTAACAAGCACTCTGATGCTTGTAAATGTAGTGCATTGTGCTACTCAACCTGTTCAGTTTAACACAAAATATGTGTTACATGAGCACTTGGTTCACCTGAGACGGGTTATTCTAATGAGGTGGAAGCTAAAGGTCTAAAGCGCATGCATGTTTGACATCATGCTAAGATGACAGCGCCAAATAGTGGCCTGGCATGACAACTACAACAGATTCAAGTTGCATTCTCCTCGAACTTGCAATTTTTCCACAATCAACATCCAAAAATACCGTCCAGACAATGGTCTCAGGTAAATGTCAGCTAAATTAAATGACTAAAGGACAGCACAAATCTCTGTTGATGCAGGCCATAAACAAAGTGTAATGGTGCATATCAAGAAGCCAGCACTTTTCACGCCTTCAGTAGAGAAAGGGGGGAAAAAACTAAAAGAGAGAAAACATAATACTCTGTTTACAGCACCTCTCTAGCTAATCAGCTGCTATGGACAAGGCTATGAGTCCATGAGTCTTTTACTGATTCTTCTTCATGTCATCAGTCATGGGCTGACACTTTATGCTTTTCCTATCAACATCCGGCCTGCTGGGTGTCACTGATGAATTTGAATCAAACTTGATAAGCTATAGAGAAGAAAAACAACATTTTTGTCGAAATATGTCAAATGATATGGGTGCAAAACCGTGAGCATGCAATCTCTAACAACATGTTGTTTGCAGTGGTGAGTCAAGAGTGTGTTTCCTGTTTGCTGAAGTTCAACCCGGCAACCGCACTGACGGAGGATGAGAAGCAGGAGTCTGTGCCACAAAGCCACACGTCCCTGCCAAAATCTGTGCCACCAAGTTCACCCTCAGGGCTTCTGACCAGCCATTGATCATCCTGACATGTTCTTGGTGGAAACCCATAAAACTGATCCAACACCTTCAGCGCCCACCCCCACCCTCTGTTCTGGTCAGCCAACAGGATAAGATTTGTGTAAATTTGCTAAAGTGGGTGCTTGGATGTATATTAATGACTTTACGGTTTTTTATATCAATGATGTTAGTTACTTTTTTGTAGGAGTTCAACAAGATAAAAAGAAAATCTAAGTAAACTTATAAACATTGCTCTCTTTAATAGCAACCTAAGAAATTTCATTGATGTAATTAGGAATCGAACACTAATTTTGTATTTATGAGCACAGGGGCTGCATAAATACAACAGTAATGTGCTAAAACTAAACAGAAAACATTTATGCTAATAAACAAAATGCTAGTCCATCTTGGCACAGTTTTAATAAAATTTGACAACTTCTACCAAGATGATGGTAGAAGTTGGCCTCTTATTTCTAGGATTAATTTAAAGCTACTAGATGTTTTCATAATTGTTATGAAACTCGGTTTTCTTTTGTTTGAATGACAGTCATCCAAATATGTTTTTTACATATTAATTTTTAAAGGCTTTTGTGACTTGGCGTCAGATTAAATCTGACCTGGTCATATGTACAAAGCTACTGGCAGTGGTACAGGAAGTGTGGTCAAATCTACGCACTAACAAACCATGATCCGCTGCCACACTCATGGCTCTAACTGGGAGACAGCTGGCCCACCATAGCCTGCTGGCACAGAAATATGAAAAAAGGCTGACAAATTATTGGGGGTGAGATTAGGGAGGGAGGGGGTCAATGACACAGCTTGGAGCTGTCAGTATCTCAGCTTTTTAACAATATGGCAGATCAGAGAAAAACATGACCTAGTGAGCATTTCTCATCCAGACAGAAGCATGTTATTTATGAAATGATGAAACTTTCTGTGTATAATCTGTGCTGTGATGTAGTTCTGTACATATAAGCAGGAGGAAAATGAAAAATAAAGTCTACTCACTCCCAAAACTCAATGACTGGAGACGTTGCATTGGGGTTGGTGATGTTGGTGGCGTTTTCCCCGTAATAATCAATACAGTTTTCTGCAAGCACAGTGACATGCTTTCATTTCAATGGCATCAAGTGCACATGCACAGCAGAATTTAACACAAATGTCTTTTCTGTTTTAAATTAGAAGAGATTTATTTGTTGTTATAAGAAAATGTTTTCCCCTAACCACCTACCTGTATTCCAGTAATGGCCACAGCCAGCCCACGGCAGCTCAGTCGTGAAACAGTTAAAGAGGTAGAAAATGGCCCAGGCTAGGATTACTATGTAGTACACATTGAGATGGGCTTCAATCACCTGTGTTGCATAGCCGATACCTGGAAAAGCAAAAAGAAGCTTGGTGAAACACTTTCTCTCTCTCCTACTTTATCTTTGATAATTAAATCTCAGTGTAAACAGATAACTCCAGGGTTTTCTTACCCTCAAACAACGGGCAAACTTTCCTCCAGCATGTGATGCCACCTTCGCTTGTGAACTGACCCAAGGCCGTTTCCAGGAAAAATACAGGAATACCACAGCAGACGAAGAAGATGACGTATGGCACAAAGAAGGCACCTTCATGCACACAAATAAGTGCACCTTATGAATTCAGGAGATGCAAAAGCATTATACAAGATAAGTCTAAAGGTTAATTCTCAAATCCTGTACTGAATTATGTGAAAGGTTTAATGCAGGGATCTATTCCTGTTCAAATTAAATTAGATTAAAGTATTCATTACGTTGCCAAGCTTGGAATGCATGGTGACCTTTTCAGACATGAAGTTGCGCCCTGCTGTTCAGTCTAATGAGGCAACCTGCCTCTCGTATTGATATATGTGTGCAAAATAACTGCAGTGCCTTACAAAAGTAGTCAGACATCTTTTTTTAAGCAATATGACACTTAACATACAATGTGTCAACCAAAAACTTGAATGTGTTTTATTAGGACTTTATGAAAAGCAAAAAGTGTCATAACTGTGAAGTGAAGGAAATATAAGATATGGCTTTTCATGGCTTCTGCTCTAAGCTTTGCTTCATACAAAGGGTCTGGATCCTCAGCTATGGAAAAACGACTGTTTGCTGAAGGCGTGCACTCTAAGTTTTAATTTTACCTTTTGCAAGTGATGTATGTAATCAACCAATTCTAAGCTAAGAAGCCTGTTGGAAATTGCCTGCGCTGTAAACAACTCTCCCCCAATGTGAAGAGAGAAGAGTTGCTCTGAACAAGGTGGCTGTTAACGTTAATTCAATATTTGTAAGCGTGACCAACACGCACTGAACAGCTTTGTTCACTTCCTCATGCGTTACTCCTAAAACTACAGGCAGACTACAATTCTAAAACTGCACAGAAAATCAACTTCTCGTTCTGTTTGACGATCGGCCTGGTAGAAAATCTACCGGAGAAATACACTTCAAAGGGTGAAAGTTCAGACAGAGCACTGACAGGAGATGACAATCGAGCCGAGTTGCACAGGAAGGCAATAGCCGGGCTGGCTACTAGTAGTACTCTTCACCAATCTACCGTTTACGGAAGGGATAATCCATTAAATGTAAAGAAAAAAAACAGTTTTAAATCAACTCAGGAGTGCTAAATATAAGGACATGCACACAGACTTTTTGAATTTTAAAATATTTGAAAAACTTTTTGTCCTTTTTGCAAACCACTTTTTGTGCTCAACTTTCTGTTGGTCTGTCATATAAAATCCAGATAAAACACATTAAAGTTTAAGGTTGGAAGAGGTATGAATACTTTTGCAAGGCATCTCTCTGTATCTCACAGTTTCACCACTTTGGAGAATCAAAAGCCGTGTTCATCCTACAGCTACAGAGATAAAGCAAAGCTTTTATCGCTTGCCTCCTCCGTTCTTGTAGCAGAGGTAAGGGAACCTCCAAACGTTGCCCAACCCAATGATCTCTCCAGCCACAGACAGGATGAACTCGATCTTGTTGTTCCACATGCCCCTCTCGTTGTACTCAACATTGTCGAGGCTGGAGCTGGACCCGTCCGGGTCTCTGCCATCCTCTGGTTTACCGTTTATAACAGGCCCACTCTTCTCAGCTGTCATGACGCTCGGGCAGCCCGCTGAGAAGTAAAACCAACAAGGACTGAATAAAGGTGATGTAAGAACGTTAACAGGATTTTGAATTAGAAGATGTGAAATTCCTCGAAAGTCTGTATGGAGCAAAACTGCAAATATGATGTAGAGACATTCTGGTAAAAGTTTGAACAAAGTCACAGCAGTCTATTTATCAGAATGCACAAATTTAAGAATATATAAAACTCTGACTGCAGAATTATACATAATAGAAATGTTAAAATCTTATATATTAAAAAAAAAACAAAAAAAAAAACAACACAAAACAACCATGTACTAACCCTCTTGCTTTTATGGCACTTTTTTAGTCACAAAAAAACTGAATAAAGTGTGTAAAACCAGCTATAGGTTTGGAGAAATCAGCTAAAAACATTGCAGTATCTCCAGGCTTGAAGCCTGGAGGTGTTAAAATATTAAAACATGCAGAGAGAGAAGAAATACTCACCAATCTCCTATGGACAGTGGCAAACCTTTTGGCTCCCGCGATGATGCGCACTAACAATCGCCTTTACAAACACGCAGGATGAATAAAGCCCAATCAGGGGGGTGCAGAGTGGAGAGAGGGCACAAAAGAATAAAAAGGAAAACAATCTGCACCCGCAGCTGAATGAGATGGGTTTGTTAAGTCTCACGTCTATATAAAGGAAGATCCCAGAGGCAGCGGAGTGACGGTACACAACTTGCACAAGGCGATGGATAACCTGCGACTGCGCTCCCACTCAGCGGGCTGTGCGCTCTCAGGCGCCTCTACTTGGATAAAAGCCATTTGGTAACAAGTCCAGCTCTCACAGCGGAGTTACCACAGCGCAGGGAGAGCAGGATGCAAGGAGGCAGACAGAACATTGAGACAAAAGTTTGGAGGCATCTTCTTTATGATGGCTGCAACACAAAAAGAGCCATTAAATAATTAATGCCAACATGTGTTTTACAAAATAAAAAGCATAAGATGAAGGGGGCTCAGGTTGGGAGAGGCAGACCAGCTCTCAGCCAATCAAATGTGGAATAGAGTGTGCGGAACTGTCTGGGACCTGTTACAAATGCTGAAATATGACCAAACTTCATGAGTCTTGTGAAAAATAAGGATCTCACTCAATAAAAACAGCATTTTTTGTCTGAGTGTGTCGTTTGTTGTCCAATAAGCACATTACAATTGTTCAAATGCATTCAAGCCTTAAGGGAAAGGAATTTGATTTCTAGTAATTGGGTTTTTCAAAATCTGTTAAATTAAGTTAGCACACAGTGGCCACAATGTGACTTTTTGGTTTCAGTGAGAAGCCCTCTTTGCCCTTTTTGCCTTTAGTATCAATCATTTTAAAAATAAATGCACCTTTTGTCTAGCAAAGTTTTATACTTAGAGAAGAGTTTTCCTCAGTTTCTTAATTTAGATATATAGGGAGTAAAGTTTAAGTCCTATTTTATCAGAGGGAGGTGTTCTGTCCTTCTCTGCTTACAAAATAAAACCATAGAAATGAATGAATCAGCTCTATTTGATCAGTCCTTCAGTGTTATATGTGTCAGCTCCTCCCTCCTGGGCCCAGCTGGTAGCAGCAGGTGGTTATCCTTACTGAGTCTGTTTCTCCTGGAAGTTTCCAACTGTTAGGAGGGAGTTGTTCCTCTTCACTGTCTCCACAGGCTTCCTCAGTAGGAGGGACTGCTGCAAAGACAAACACTTAATGCAATGAAACAGGCAATCCCTTTACCAATTGATATTAAATGATTCAGTAAGTTTGACTATATTGTTTTAATATTAGGATCAAGTTGGACTGTGTGTAGTTGGAAAATTCTGCACTTTTAGTCTCTGTTTCTGTTATTTTTTCATAGCAGTAAAAATAAGATGTTTAAATAATTCCTACTGCTTGATTTTTATCTTTTTCAATGCTGGAAATCTTCAGTAAAGTCTGAACTGAATTAAATTGACTGTACAGTTCATAGCACTGCTGTTGCCTTGCAGCAAAAAGATCCTAGGTTTGAACCTGAGCCTTTCTGCATACCGCATGTATGTTATCCATTAGGAGTTACTGTGTGTGTTGGGCCTGTGTTGCAACCTGCACCCCCCAAAATCACTCACTCACCGAGCGCCATAGATACCAGTTTGCAGGTATAAAAAATGGATGAATGCCACTTTTCTCTTGGATGATAAAAACTATTGGTAGACTATCAATTTTAGATGAGTCTGAATTCTCTTTACATCTTCTTCCAACTGATCACATGAGCTGTTAAGATTGTTTTGCATTATAAGCGCCATTTATTTATATTGACAAGGAAGTAAGCTGTAATCAAACTAATACCAAGCCTGAATCATGAATATGTTTGGATTAAATTTGGATTTAGATTTGCTCAGTTAAAGTTACACATGTTGCTTTCTTGCTGTAAGCTCACTACCAACAAAATTAATTTATGCTTATAAATACAATTAAGATTTATTTATTTTTTTTTACTTTTCTAAACCACTTTAGAACACAAGGCAGGTTTTTATGAAACATGAAATTGCAGAAACAATAAATAATACTGAAAGAATGTTAATAGGTAGCTTTCTTTTTTAATTTGAGGTGATTGTTGGTGTAAATCTGGTGGGAAGTCACCTCCTAATCTTCAAAGAAGCACTGACCTCGTTTGATTTATGGATTGTTGTCAACAGTCTGGTTTTCTTTGTCAGAGTGGTTGCTCCTCAGGTTTTGCTCCCAGCATACCAACTCAGGATTCTTTGTCTTCTCCTGAAGTCACTCTCCACACAAATGCTCAATTTAAACAAAGTTCTGCAAAAACATTGTCGTCAGTTGGTAATGATGAATGATTCACCTGTCATAAAGTCCTAAAAACCCATGCTGTTGGGAAATAATAACTTCCCTTTGGGCTTAAAATGGAAGGCTACAGAGTTTGTTCATACACAAGTTGACTGCTTGGTTTCCAGGCGTGATAGACGGTTGCAGTAGGAACTCCCTTGAATCTAAAAGCCTGACCTAGTCTCTAAGAATTTGTTCATGCAAGGGTCACTCGTCATTAGAAGCTTTAAGGAAGTGCCCTGCATAAAAAGTATGGCCACCCAAAGTGGCTGGCAAGTTCTCACTGTGCTTTTCAACCAGACCCATGTCAAAGCTCACAACATTACCAGAAGGCGAGTTCTTAAGAATGACAGCTATGTGCAGGTACGCCGCTACAAGAAGTAGTGTTCTGATTTGTGAAATTATTCAAATAAAATCAACAAAGAACAGCAAACTGTGACACTACAGTCCAGAACATGACTTCTGTATTTTCCTGAAACAACAATAATAATTTAATGGAACAATCAAAAGAAAAAGAAAACTATGAATCTTCGCATGTCTGGTTCATTCTTGGGTACAATTTCAAAATAAGTGGAGGTGCAATGAAATCTGTTTAAATAATTATATGTGGTAATAAGCATTATGTCCAGTCGTCATACTGTTTAGGAGGGAGATTTGTGTCCCAGATTAATGTATTTAGTTTTGAAATCTGCATTTTAACCCCTGAATAATAATACATTTTGTAGATTGGGGCTGAAGCTGATAAGAATCCTGTACAAGAATGGGTTGAAAGGCCACTCTGCAAAGAATTCATAACTGCAAATCACATAAAAAAAACACATTACCATTTGGAAATGCACTCAGATACAAACTTCTAAATTTTGAAGACATGCCTTGTCGTCTGATGAAACTAAAATTCAAATATTGTGTGGAAATAACCGTCATTACATCTGGAGGAAGAACAGATGAAGCTTGCAAAGCTGAGAACGTCATTCCAACATCATGACGTGTGGGTGCTTTGCGGCACTTCACAAAATAGATGGCATCAAAATGCCAGAACATCATGTGGGAATATTGCAACACTTTAAGACTTTGGCCAGGAAGTTAAAGACTGGGCACAAATGGGTCTTCTAAGGAGACAACTCCAAGGTTGCAGCCAAATTAGTTAAAAAGTGCCTGAAGAACAACAAACGCAGTGTTTTGTAGTGGTCATCAAAAAGCCATGGTCTTAGTGCCGCAGAAAACCTAGAACTGAAAAAAGGCAGTCTGCAACTCAACCGAACTAGTTCTGCCAGGTGGAATAAATTAATTTCCAAGCAAACTATCATGAGATAATTGAGGAAAGCTAATTGGACAATTGGATAACAAGAATAACTGCATTAATCCTAACTGACCTCTAAGAAGAAATGTTTACTCTGATTTAATGTTTGTCAGTGAGTAAAAAAAGCTTTGTGACTTTTCATGCAGAGTATGTAAATAAATCCTGCACCTTTTCTAATGAGGCACCTCCAACAGGCAGCAGCTGGCAGAACCTGAGCTTATCATGTTGGCTACCAGACAGTCTCCCTTCCCCTGCAGTAGCAATTTCAAGCCAGTTTCCCTTGAGTGCTGCATTTCATCATGTTCTACTTTGTTTTTCCCAGGTAAAGTGCTTCAAGTTCCTCCTTGAACAAATCCTCTGTGCCAAGCCAACCACATGCTTGGCACGGAGGTTAGTTACCTGGAACCTTACCCATTTTTTGGCAGTTCCTTCTTTCTGGACAAATTCCTCTACACCTGTCTGCGCGACCACCTATGCTCCCCTGTGGTACGTCTGAAACCTCTCAAATCCTTGATCTTAATCCAGCTTCTTCTCGGCCTCCGATGTCATTCTGAAACCAGAGACGAAGAACAATCAAGAAGCTGTTCTTTAGTTGTAAAGTTTATTAAATCACTTGCTTGGTGAAAAAAGTGATTGCGAACATAATTATATCTTGCAGAACTGAACTACAACCACAAAACACAATTCAGATGAATTCCATTAGAATTCATCTGAAACAAAAAGTAGAAGAACAATGACAGAAAGATCTAACATGTGGGGTGCATATCTACTCTGATAACTCAAAATAAAATATTACGTTGTAAGAGAAAACTCCATTTATGACAGTGATATAAATCATGCGGCATAAATTCAGACAATGTCGGCAATTTGATCAACACATCATAAGGGAGGAGGTATGCGGTTTCTAAGCTAGCTATTTTCAACTTTTGTAAATACTGCCGTCTGTGAGCCCCAAACAGGTGTGTTACATTCACAGACAAATTAGCTTCACTCGAACAAGTAGAAGCCATGAATAAACTGGCAAAATCTACTTGGTAAAACTATTTCAGCTGCTATGTTCAATCCTCCTGTCCTTCACTTCCGACATCCGTTATAGCACCTCAAATGATGCAAAGGGTCAATATCCTGTAATTTCGCGCATGCGCACAACGCAGGAGGGCAAAAAGACTATTATTTACAAGCCATCCATAGCCATAATTCCTTTCACTAAATGGAACATGGAGATGTAGCCACAGCAAAGTTAAAAATAGTGCAGAAAATCATTAAAGACTGTTGGAATTATTAGCTTAATTATGCAAGTTTAATGTCACTTAACTCTAAAAACTCACATTAGCTTAATTATTAGCTTAATTATGCAAGTTTAATGTCACTTAACTCTAAAAACTCACATGTTGTATGTTTCAGGTTTCAACACCAACACTCAAGAATTTCCCACACAAAGAACAGAACATTCAGTCTGTTACTGTATTAAGTTTTTAGCTGTTATCAATAAGTGATCGCTGCGGTAGATTAGCCGCTGCTGCCAGTACTAGCTAATCTAACACACAGCTGTTGGTTGATTAGCGTAAACACTTTATCTACTGATGATCTGTCAGAGTTGGTGTGTAGGTCGGATTTTTTTATTTTGTAACTGAACCGAATTCTACATCGCAACTGCATGTTATGGTTGTCAAAGTCAAGTAAGAACTATTTCCATCTCCCTTGCCATTTTTTTTTTTTTCTTAATTAAAACTTTTTACTGACCTTGTTATCTAGTCGTCACAGTGTAGCAAAGCACTGCGTGCATTTAAGATTTAGATGCTTTATTGGCAACTTAAGAGATAAAACAAATGTTGGGGAACAGCTTTTTGCCTCCAGGCAGGGAGATGGGGGCGTGACGTCACGCTGCAAGGGGTTCATATCACCCAACTACCTTCAAAGATCCCTTGCGAATGGTGATGTTGTGGGCAGCATGGATCTCTGATAGCAGTCAATCTTTTAAATTTGAAGAGTCCTCTGACTGAAGGCTGCAGTCGTATGATAGCTTTACGACTGTCATGACATGCTAACAGCTCAATATATTCTCGTTGACGCCATTCGTTCCTGAAAAGCTCTGCTAGTCCTCCTCATTTGCTTTAGCCGCTCCTCTTTAAATCCCTGTGTAGTCGTATGGTTAGAAAGCTGAGCAGAGAGATGGTTTGAACTTCCTGTTATGTCCTGCTCTGCATCCATGAAGCCTCCATGTCAACACCTCTGGGATTTTGGGACATAGTTCAGATGTTTGAGCTTTTGAGGTGCAAATCAGCTGCTGCCAGTTGTAAAATCAATGCCTTGTTCCCTTGGTGATGCACAACAGCATCTTGGTATCTGTACATAGCATTTATCACCAGTCAGTGGAGTGCACAATTACTTCAGTACGCTCCACTCTGTTTCCTTCCAACACTTGGTCAGTGATGGCTCTGAGATCATGGATTCCACTGGGGTGAAAACCACAGAAACAACAACAAGAACAAGCAGATTGACAGGACCTGGTCAGCTCTGTACATTGGAACAATGTAGAAAAAGGTTCAGATTCAACATGTAGATGCTCTTTTCATTGAACATCATTCTATTGGGCAACAATGAACAGAATAAATTTCCATTTGGTGTATTTGTTTAAAAGTGAAGTCAGTTCTACAGAAAAACACAAACTAACTGATAAAAGACAAAGTCAAAAACGCGGCCATTTAACAAGCTGTGACGCCAACCTTCTGCTGCCAAGTGTATGAACCTCAGTCTCAACAGAGACACCCCCACATCTTCATATCAACAGCAATTTGTTTGAGCAATTCAACTGGATGCCCCCAGAACATTTCAACATGGGTCACTTCACTGAGAAGGCTTTGGACTGCATTTGTGCAGAGTTTTAGCGAACAAAAAGATTCAGTGGGGGAAAGTGAGGAGAAAAGGAACGAGGGGAAATACCAGACAAAGAGCTCACTGCAAAAGATCCCAAACTCAGGTTCAACAAACTGCCTGCAGCCAATCCACCTCCCCGTCTCTTTCATCTGCACGTGATGGTGTGCAACAAAACTTATGAGTCTCACAGAAGCATTAGAGGGACAACAGGAAGAGTTTAAAGCAATAACCATAATTTAGCAAAAGTTATAAACATATCAGCAGACCCTCCCTGTGTGAGTCTTTGCTTGGCAACAGAAGAGTGTTGAGCGGTGACCAACCAGGCCACCCAGTAGTGAGCGAGTCTTATTAGCAGAACACCCGGCCACACGCCAACGGAGCTGAGGGGGATCATTTTACTATGCTGAATATTAAAAGTGTTGGCAACATGTGCAGTTTAATAAAGCAGCCTCATACTTTGTACAAGAACAGAATCTGACAAAGCAAAGCAAGAACTTCAGACGCCCACTTTGCTTGGCTTTAGCTGTGGAACAAGAAGTTCTAGTAACAGCCCACTGTAAGCTTGGAAGATAAGTTTTTATTCCTTAAAAGTATTGTGCACTTCTAAGCCAAGCCTTTTTTCTGAAGCCATTTTAATCCATTTGTTGCCAGACATGGGTCAGCTTTGGGTACCAAGGGGTAAAAAAGTTTTAAACGGAGATTACTTTGAACTATTTTCTATCAAAACTCAGAAAATAAGAGGCTAGAGAAGCTGCTATTGACCCTTTGCATGTGACTTCACACTCTTCAGAAAGTGGCCCAAATCGCTACGATGGAGGTCAAAACCACTGTACACATCAACTTTGTAAAGCTTGTCACAAAAGCATACAGTTGGTAGCCTAAAATTGCTATTACTTAGTTGATTTAACAGTAAAAATGGTGATAGGGTGTTGTGCGATCGGCTGCACAAACAGACAACGATGCAAGAAAATGGCCTACTATCATGTAGCTACTCTGTTGCAACTAGACCTATGGACACACTTAAATCTTCTTTGGTGCAGGGGAATTGCTATTTATGATAATGTGGTATAAATCACATAGTGTGAATTCAGACAAAGTTGGTGATTTGATCAAATCAACAAACATCAGGAAGGAGAAAATATGGGTCAGTTTCTAAGCCAGCTTATTCCAACTTTTGCAGATAGAGTCTACTTGTTTGTCACAGAAGCTTTTCTTTGAGCCCCAACCAGGTGTGCTACTTCTACAGATGAATTATCTTGACTTGAATAAGTAGAACCTGTGGCTATACTGACAAAAACAACTTGGGAAAACAATAGCAGTCGCTCTGTTCGATACTCCCATCTCTGACTTCAGACGCCCGTTGGATACTCTAACACTACACACCACATATTCACGGGAAAGTCTTTTTCTGTAGTGTATGTTGTGCCTTATTGATAAATTTTGCACTGGTAAAGCTCCTCCAATGCAGAATAAATGTGATCCCCATATTCCAAAGCCTGATCAGCATCAAGGCAATTATTTCAGTCTGATCCTGCACATTCCTCATGAGTGACAGATGGTAATAAACCAGATGTGCAATTATATATTCAGCCATTCCTGTTTCTGTCTCCCTCTCCGCTCACCTGCCAGGCGACCATGTGATGCATGAATCCGTTAGCACATCTCTGACAGCAGTGGACCAGCGATAATGAAGACAAACTGTGCATATCAAATCAATAATGGCAGCTGGTGGTCTCTTTCTTTCTGTTCTGGTTTTCTCTTTCATCTATCACCCTCCTCTTCCTCTTCAACTCATTCTTACCTCAAGATGAGATGTTGATCAGTCTCCCCGGTCACTGTGTGAATTTGCCATTTCACTTATCGCCTCCTGACATCTCAGTATTGACAGAATGAACAGGGGGAATGGAACAATTATACCAGTGATGTTTGGAGGTGGAGCAGTAATCACAGGCCTGTCTAGCTGCTGTCAATGAGGAACTGAGTAAGATTATGGGTTTCAGAGGGAGGAAGATGACATCGTCTGTCATCAGGTTGTGTCAGGATTTGTGTATTAACATCACCAGTTCAGGCATCTTGTGTCAGAGACAAATATGACCAGTAAACTTTGAAAATGTAACAAAAAGTGATTTACAAAACATCATTAATAGTCTTTGATTGTAGCCCAGGAGGTTTATATTCCAACCAAACTCATTTGTGAGGAATTAAACTACCATATCATGATCTGTTCAGAAGACTGAGTTTATCAGATCATGGAGCAATGTAGTAACATTATAAACATTATCAAAAAAATACTAGCATGCCAAGAGTGGTTTAGGGCAGGGATCTGCAACCTGTGGACCTGGGACCTTCCATAGTTTTAATAATTTTGTTAAAAAAAAAAAAAAAAAAATAATGTATTTAAATAAAGTTTTAAAAACAAACGTTTTAGAAGTTTTTCAGATTTTTCAGATGGAATAATTGCTCTAAATATCCACAAAAGAATGATTCCAAAACAGCTCTCTAGTGTCATAAGGTTGGACGCTATGTGTTTCTTTGGAATCAATTTTGTAGGGCAAGATCATGCAATAAAATCTAAATTTTGACTTTGCTCACAGTGTACCAACATTAGGAATAAAAATATTTACTTTAGCAGAAATAAAGGACTTTTAGAGTCAGAGTAGGATGAATGGTCAGAATTCTGTTTTTAAATTTCTATTTAAATCTTAGCTGTTGCCTTCATGCTGACATTAATTAGGAATGTGGTAAGACCTTTCTTTAACTAGGATCGGTTTTATCTTAGTCCAAGAGTCTGCAACTCCAGCAGTCAAGTGCCCCTGTCCTGCAACTTTTGGATGCATTCCTGCTCCAGTACACCTTAATCAAATAAAAAAATTATATCACCAGACTTTTGCAAAACTTGCTGACATGCCAAAGAGGTAATTCAGCCTTTCATTCAGGTGAGTTGGAGCATGGATGCATCCAAAAGTTGCAGGACACTGAAACTGGAAGACTGGAGTTACAGACTCCTTAGCCTAAGTTCTCTCTCTCTCTCTTTCTCTCTGTCCATTGCATCACAACTGACAGCTTTACTTAATATGTTCCTACAACTTGTTTGACACAGAAGCTTTTCGATTCACAGAGGATACGAAAGTTGGCTCAATATTTTGTCACAGACGACCCCTGCTGGCCAAGATACTTTGTTGCAACCCATTGCAGATTCAACTAACTTATAGCGAAACTTTGTTCCCTCAAATGGTACATTATGTTCGGTTAATATGAATCAATGATCATAAATAATATAAGTTTACAAATACAACTCACATTTGAATTTGTTTTAAATTTTTGATGTTTAAGGTTTAGTCATGCTTGGAAAGATTTGATATTTGCAGCCCTCAGGCCTGTTTTGAAGACACCTAGTCTCTACATATCACCTTTTTTGTGAATTGACTAACAACATAGCCACTGGTGCGATGAATGCAACGTGTGTGTGTTTTCCCATGTCAATCCCACAGTCCTGTTCCCTTCAACGGGAACCATAGTCTCCCCTTATCCCATTAAGACAATTGCCAGCACTGGCATTCAAACATGTGCACGTGTGTGTCCTTGTGGGTGTCTGCGTGTGCATGAAACCACACACATATAGACCAATGCACACAACTATACCAACCCGTACACACACCGGGCAGCACACGAATAATTTCAAAATCAGTCCTTTCGGAGAAAAACAGAGTAAAAAGGAAAAAAAGAAGAAGAAGAAACAAGAGCCTCCAAAACCTCCACCAGTGTTGGCGGATTGTAAAGGACTGTCAGTTACTGCAGCCTTCTATTAGGCCAAAGGGAAGCAGCAGGATTCAACTAGGGGCCCAACGAAGGGCTTTTCTTCCTGGAAATCGGCCCTCGCACATGGACCTGAATGCACTGTGTCGCTAATCTTCTGAGCTGTGGGAGCCCACTCTATATTCACAGACTGTGCCACCCCAGCAGAGACTACCACGCATGCTGATGCAGCTACACCCACTGTGAAGCTGATGCTCAGATGAACACAGGGTTAACATCAGGGTTACAAAAACCCTCAACGTTTTAGGAGAAAGGAAAACAGATTTATTTAAAAATGTATTTTAAAAACACAAATTTTAATCCTAATAACTGGATACAGGTAACCGTGTGAAGTTTTGATTGGTTTCTTTAAATTATTCCTTGCGGTCAACAAGTTCGAATGCAAGTTCAATTGAAAATTTAATTGATTCGATTGAAAAATTAGTTTAGCTTACATTCAGACTGATGTATTTCAAACATTTATTTCTGTTCCTTCAGCAATTTCTGTTTACAGCTAATCAAAAACAAAATTCAGTATCTTTGAATTTAAAATTTTACATTAAAACAACAGGAGAAAAAAGGATTCTTAGTAATGAAATGTGCCATGGTGTAGTAATCCACAAAAGACAATTGCTAAAAGAGCTGGTTGTTCACATAGCAATGTATCCAATTATAATAACAGAAGGTTGAATGGAAGAAAAAACTGTGGTTGAAAAGGTGCAGCGGAACAGGAAAAACTACAGTCTTGGGAAGATAACCAAGCAAAATACATTCAAGAGTTTGGGAGAAATCCACCAGATGTAAACTGCAGCTGGAGTCTGAGCTTTTAGAGTCAGCACACCCAGATGTTTCCAGGCTATGGACTAAAAGTGTCCCAATTCTTATGTCAAACCATTCATAAACCAGAGACAATGACACAATTGTCTACTTTGTTACAAAGAAAAAAAGGACTTGACTGTTACTCAGTGGTCCAGAGTCATCTTTCAAGATGTAAATATTGTATTTGATTTTGAATATAATTTAAACTGCTTGAGGTTCACTGTGAAGTTTCTGTAATCCTTTGCTGATCAGTTTTTAGCTGATTTAATTTTTCTACAGGACTTGGCAATCTTTTTGCTGCTGTGTGTATTTTAGGAACTCAAGATACTAAAAATATATCCTGCTGTCAATGCGATAAATGCTGACTGGTTATATGCATTTAAGGTAAACCAAACATTAAAGCAGCATGGAAGCAGTTCAGTTTAAGGTTAATTCAACATCTCTGTCAAACACAGTGGACAGGAATACACAAAGTGGAACAACTTCCAAGAATCGAGATTACAAGTAATGTAGGACTGTGTTAAATATGGCTGATGAAGTGCTGCCCTCCAGTGGACATATAGTGACATAGGGGTCATTAACGGATTTCACGAACAGGGTCTTCCTTTGGTACAATTTGTGAAAATATATTTTCTTTAGTTACATTAACACGAGGCTAAGTGAATAAGAATATAGCCAAAAGGTTAAAGAAGTTATAAATGTTTTTTTTTTTTTTACTGAATTTTAATCTGAATAAAGAGTGACACTCATGTCATGTCCATTCATTACACAAAAAGTGGTACTTTCCAAGTGTTTTTACAGCAAATAAGAACACACTTATAGAAATGGATTTTTAGTACAAAAAATGTCAGCCTAGTGAAAAGTTTAAAGGTATGTCCCTGAACTGTCACAGTACGTGGACTCCTCTTTCACACAAAATAATTTCCTTCACTGTCCATGAACCTTATGTAATCTTCCTTTTTAAAGATCTTATTTTTTTGTCCCTTTTTTAATAACTCCCTCTACTGTCCTTCTGTAATGAAGCACCCATATAAAGCATTTTATTAGCGGAATATCGACAAAGTAACATTTGCAATGGAAACACAGCTGGTGTTACTCTAAGTTGGCCAATTTCTGACATGTTCTTCCTGGAAATGGACTCTTCCACTGAGATGGAGTCAGTGAACAACTCTCAGGAAAGCTCTCTTACTGGATCCAGGAAAAGAGTTGATTGCACACTTCACCAGGTTCAGATGTTTTATGTACTCCATTTGCCAGCATCATAATTTTATTCATTTATCTTTATCAACAGTTTACCTCTCAGATCATGAAACACATCAAAATGCTGAACTGATGGCTCGTCTAATCGTGGCTGATTGTTGAAGAATGTGAGTGTATTAACTACATATATGCTGCTGAGAGGGAACAGTATTTCTGCAAAAATTAAAACTGCAATGAGTTGGACCTTAAGTTATTCTCTGGATTGTGGCAGTTGTCTATTGCTGGCAAAGCTAACTGGGGACAAAAATGATTAAAGAACTGACGACTTTTCCATTCCCAACTTTTCCCCTTATGTTCAAAGTTAGGTTTCATTCTAAATCAAGCCATAAAATCCTTTCGTTGCCCTCTCAGAAAGCAATTAGATCCTGGTAATCATGATTTAATCGTGATTAAATCACACATGCACCTGAAACATGCTTCAGGTGCATGTTTTATAGTTGTTTCTTTTATCCATAGTGTGGATTACAATTAGTATTGTTTTGATTAGTTTCTCTTAGTGTTTATTTTATGTGGTTTTTGTTTTGTTAGTATTGAACAGATATGTTTGGCTGATAAAAAAACAACTAATCTTGATCTTACTGTTTTATCAGATTTGTTTCTAATGTACAATTCAAGATGTTGAAAAACAGACAGAAATCTCTTTGTTCTCAGTAAAATGTATGCAGCTCCCAGGAAAGGACAAGTATTCAATTTTCAGATTAAATATGATGTTATGACTGAATTTATAATCTAATACAGATATAAATTCAACTTAAGATGCACCTCTGATGCACTAATTTCTAATCTTGCCCATTCTGAGCACTTAAATTATGTGTGATCTGCAAAGTAACAAGCAGGGGAGGCGAGGAGAACAGATAAGATTTCAGACGACACGTTTTTGTTCCTTCGGATGCTGCTTTGCTGCATCATTGTGATTAGAGTTTCACAAATAATTAACTTGGAAACGTAAAACATCTGAGATCAGCAAAAACAAAGTCAAAGTGAGGCACGACAAAATCAGAACAGGACATGTGACACGGGGCGAGGACACACCATGCTGGTCATGCTGCTCTGGGAAATTTATTAAATGAGTTTTCTTTTTCTTTTTATTACCATTATTACCGATGATTATGTTTTCACTAGTGCTCCTGTAAGTAAGGTGATTAATGGGTCAGTCAAGCAGCAGGAGTCACAGACCATCATCATAGTCATCACCACTATAAAATCCTTTTCACCGTATTCTAAGAATTCTCAGCATCATTTTTACTTTTCGTCAGGCTAAAAAATAATTTACATCACATTATTTTTACTGACTTTTGAAAACCACAAACATTCCAGCAACACACTCTACAACTGAAGGGATTAACAATCAGAAAAGCATGACTTTTTGCATAGTATTAAATGAACAAAGACATTGAGTTCTTTATTTACAATTATTGTATAGATAAAAAAAATATCATAAAAACAAGATGAACACTTAATTCACTTACCCATGAATGGCTAAGTATGCCAAAAAGCTATCTGTTGGCATTTCTCTTTTTCTTTGTTCCACAAACTGCATGCTGCTAAATACAGTACATCGAGGCAGGTGAGTATATTGCAAAAAAATATCATTGATATCATCATCATCATGATGGGTGTCATCATAAACATAATGACAGGTCGTTACAACACATTATGATTTGGATATGTCTCTGACAGGAGCGGTGATTGATTACAAACAGCAAAAGTGCCGCGTCATCAGTATGACTCATTGAGTTGCATGATGTAATCAGGAGGAGTTCGTGTTTTCAACATTTCTGTCCTCAGTGGACCCATAACTCTATTTACAAGAATCAGTTTAACTTCAGTTTCTTAAAGCTGAAAGTCCTCCTCGATGTAAAAATGGTTCGAGAATGTTGGCTTAAGTCTTTTTTATATACGGAAAATGCTATATCTGTGTTTTGTTTTTTATCTGTTTGTTTCATTTATCGTCTTTAATTTTTACAGACAAAAAAAAGAGGCAAATACCAGAAAAAATAGCAAAATAAATTAAGAACTTCTAAGGTAAATATCAGAACCCAGACCGTTTTCTTTCAAATTAAATAAGACAGATTTTATTCAGATGTTTTTTGACATGCCTGAGCTGACCAGTAAAGCTTGTGCACCCTCTTCAGAAAAACAGATTGGCTGAACAATGACAGAGGAGGAGGAGGATGCAAAAACAAAGAAAAAAGATAAAGCTGCTCAGAGAAATGATTGTTTACATCATCTACAGAATAGTTTTTAATTTATGTTTAAAAACAAACAAAAAAAATTCTTCAAGTTGCATAATGAGCCTACTTTATGACATCATGCTTGCCACTGACTTCGGTTAGGTAGAGTAATAATACTAGAGGCTAGTTAAGTGGCCTTGTCCTTCTGAGTGCAAAAAACGGATAAATGTGCCTTTTGTATGCGACTTCTGATAATGTCTGATTGGTCAAAGTACAATAAATAGTTTACAACTAGTGAGTACAGTTGAGATGCTAAGAGTACTGTATATTCTGTGACGGCAGGAAGACAAGCTTGGTTAAAACACACAAAAGCACATCTAGAGTTACACCACAGAAGTTTTCATTCATAACCAGATAGTGCAGGAAATCTTTTATGTATATATATAGAAAAAGAGTCAAAGCAACATTCCATTTTTGTTATTAGTTTTGTTTTTTTTTTGTCAGTTTTTCCTTTTTCTTTAGATGTTAAAAATGCCAACAGCATTTAGGGGCTGCTTGTGTCTAGATGAAAAGAAACTTAAAAAAAAACCCAAACAAAAATAAATTAGAAAATATCAGCACAATATATTGCAAGTTTGAAACAAATTTCTAAAAATGACTGGATTGCAGCCTTTTGATGGTCACATACATCTTTAAAACATCAAGTCCTTTGAACAAGCAGGTTTACCTAGACGACAGTTAAATAAAAAGGTCCTGATATCAACCTTTTACACAAGCACTGACTCCAGGTCAGCATTAAAGCAAAGCAAAAATAAACCATAATTAATAATAAAAAAAAAAATCTAATCAAATCAAATATCCTCCTCTGTCATAAAAAGGAGGCCTTCGTTAGGAAAAACCAAAGGCAAGCCGCTCTTATTTGATCCCAACAATCATAAAGAGTAATACTAAGATTCCACATGTACTGTACTATGCATCCCATTATATTTTGGTTTCTTCTCGTTGTTTATCCTCTAAAAATATCTACATTATTTGACAATATAGCAGGCAAGTTTCAGCACATGGTTTTTCCCGTAATAACACAGCAACAAATTTCTGAGCTCACCTCCTCTAAGAAACCAGGAAATTCATCTCTACGAGGTTGTAAACAATTACATTCTGTTTAAGACATAAATAAGTCAAAGTAATTTAAGCCATTGAAGCGGAAACAAGGCAACATGCCAACAAAGATAAACTCTCTCTAAATAGATTTTATGAATTTATATGTATAGAATATATCCCATAAATGCTATCATCATCATTATTATTATTATTATTATTAACATTTTGCATTTCTCTTTTTCATCAGGTGCAAAACTACTGTGCAAGTTCAGCCCTACCACCTCGATACACATTTCTGCTTATGGATTATGTCATTTTTTAAAAATCTTTTAAGAGTCCGGTCCATGTTCATGCCACACAGAGGAGGGAGGGAGGACTCAGAGAAGCTTTCTTTACATGTGTAGTCCGCTGCGATGCTCAGCCTATCAGAACCAAACAACTCCATTAAAATTAAAACCCTTTTTAAATAAAACTTGGGTAATGTACATTCATGCAGGATCAATAAGAATAATAACAAGAATAATCAGACTCAGAATAATAACAACGGTTTTTAATTTAATTTAAACTATTACTGTAGCTCTGTTAACAATGTTATTATTGAAGAGAAGGAGTTTAAGGAGAGTATAAAGTCTGTTTGCACTCTGCACCCCTCGGCAGTCTCCTTCCTCCTCGTCCTCCTCCAGGTGTCGCTGTGGACACAGTTCATACGCAACGTGCAGTCAGCTGCACGTTTATACAGTACATGCTAACCGGTACAAGCATAGTGTCATACACACCATCAAGGCTGCCACCATACACATGCAACCACAAAAGCAGGATGGCTGTGTAGGTCGTGTAGCTTTGCGGAGCTTTTTGGATTGTGTTTTTCTTTTTATTCTTGTCATTTCACAAAGATTCGCTCAATGTTGAACGGAGGCGAGAGCATTATTGGCTTTAGCTTACAAGAGGGAGATGGACCAGATCTGTGTCGGTGGTGAAACATGGGTGGAGGGGGAAAGGCGAGAACTAAGTGGCCATGTGTCAAGTAGTGGTAGAAGTAACAAATAACGGTCAGGGAGAGTTGGACGATGTTCTCCCGGACCATGAGGGAACAACGTGAGTGGTCAGAGCGGCGTTCAGGACGGGGGTTAGAGGCTGGTCTCCAGGCTGTGGAGAGGGCTGGCGGGGCTGGAAGAGGCGGCAGATTTACTGATGTCGATGGTAAGGTTGATGCCACTATCAATGGCGTTGTTGTTCTTGTTAGGAGACGAAGGCTGGCTGGAGTACTTCGTCCTCCTCCGGGCCGAATCATCATCTGTGTCGTCGATGAGGGGGATGCTAGGCGTGGAGTCGTCTATCCTAAACTCAGGGTGTGTCATGAAGTTGTGTATGGATGTTCTGGAGTCGGGTTTTTCCAGGCCTTCATAGAGGGAGCTACGGAATGCATTGACAACTCGAATCTGTTGTGTGAGAAGATCAAAAACAGGAAGGGGAAAAAACCATGAGAGGTGATGCTACAGATCAAATAAAAAGAGCTGCAGGGAACCTCGTAATGAGAGAATAGGTGAAAAAAGAACAGACAAAGAAGAAAAAAATATTTATTTTTAAGAATATAAGGTGGAAGAGAAAAAGTGAAAAAGAAACGAGAGAAGGTAACTGGAGTCTGTTTTCTGCTTGCACAAGATGAATACAGGTCACAAGTCACTTAATTTTGGCGTGCACTAAGAAAAACTGTGAGGAACATAATCATAAAGAACACAAGGAAATCAGACATTTCCAGAAAAACAAAAGTAACACAAACGCTCGTTGTAAGTATACGCTTTAGTCCAATGTGCTGTATACCTAGAAACAAGCCACATTAATAAATGGAATGCTTACAGAAAAAATTGAAGGACAATACCACATGCAGTTTTGAAGAAATCTGGTGGACGAGGTCAGTAAGAAAGAAGTTGGTTATATCAGAGAAATCCAATGAGGCGGTTTAAAAACTTCTTGAGGGGTAGGGGGTAGGGGGCACCAGACCGCCGTCTGGCTGAATATCCACACAGACTCTGAATGAGACACACAAAACACTCAAATATAGCACAGAGTAGCAGAGGCATTGTCCCAAATGGAGTGAGTCAAATCTGCATGAGGTTGGCTCAACCTAAGCATTGCAGTGAAAATAAAACTCACACCAACAAAACACATCCCAGAAATAAAATAGTGGCATTTAGACAACAAGCAAACACCGTAGGTTAAAATATTATGAACACACACAAGATGTAAACACAAAGTACATGCAACAGTGACAAACTGGACACTGGCACAAGAAAAGCCGACATCAAACGAAAGGAGGTGAATAATGAAAATAAGTTTCATTGTCAGAGGTCTGACGGTTGAAGCATGTTTCTCACTCCATGCATATCTGAGTAAACACTCAAGTATAAGCCCAGGTGTGTGTGAGTGGTTAGTGAATCACATTTTCTTGTTTTCGAGAAATAACTTACAACATGGCGACCTTGAAACCATGTAGAAACAGGTTTGAAAAATCAGAAAAGGTAACATGTCCACTTAGTTACATCAGGCATAACTGATTGTAAATTATTATTGATAAGTAAACATAGATCAGTATTACATTTTCTCAAATTTAAACAAGTTTCTTATGTAGACATTTAAAATCCCCTTCCACCTGTAAAGGTGAATATCAGGTGCTTTTTAACCAATTCATCTTTTTGTCAATCTTAGGCTGATCTGACATATGGTTGCAGGTAAAGTCCCAGCAGGATTTAAAATAAAACAGAGACATGGAGGAGTTTACTGGCAGGGCAGAAAGTCTTTTTGCTGGATTGCTAGACTCGAACTTTAATATCATCCAATGGTGCCAAGTTGCCACTAGGCAGAGATGAACCTATTTGCTGCACTTTTGCAATGAGCTCTGGAGGTGTCAAGATTTCTTTTGGCACTTTCACAGTTATTTTAAAGTTTTTTAAATGTTCCTCTGAATATCATGGAGTTTAGGAAAGCAGTTGTTTTCTTATATATTTCCTGGTTACTACCTACACTGCATGTTCTATTTTAAATTTTGACTATGAGTGTCACTCGAAATTTGAGCCACAAAAACTAATTTCATTGAGGAATTTTAAAATATTTTAACATGAAATGCAGAAGACATGGTATGTAGCAGATATGTTGCAACCTGTACATAAAAAATTGGAAAGAGAATTCAGGTTTGTGCCATTTCTCTTTTAGCATATTAGACCTTCAAATTACCGCACAGTGATAGCAACTTTTTACCTATTAGTTTGAGAGTCATATGGGTTCTGGAAATTAGAACTATTACATGTAATATACAATAACACTGCTGTAATTATGGCTTAGTGGGTGCAAGAAGATGCAAAAGCTAAAATAAAAAGTAATAATAAGAGGGATCTTTTTGAATAAGTTTGTGGCAGGACAAGATCTGACAAAAATGGAGGGTTGGAGGTTCATCTATTTTGATGCTTCTGCTGGGAACCTGTCTGAAAATATGGCAACATGATAATGAACCACAGCAGCATCAAGCGACCGAAGGAGAAGAACAAACTGGCTGACAGACAAATTCTGCAAACAGCTTTCTGTTTTATCTAGCAAATAAGGAATAGAAATATTGGAATATTTTCTCATTCTGGTGGTTTTAAGTTAAACCTTTGTTTTTTATTCTTATATATATATATATATATATATATATATACCAGGTTCACTTTAAAGTGTCAATTACATTCAGACATGGCTCATAGCTGAAAATAGAGATGATCACAGATCTTAGGATTTTATCTTGAGCTAAGAAGAAACGTTTTTCTGAAAGCATTCGAGGTAATAAGAAGGATATCCTTAACCACACATACAACCGCTTCCTTAGCTTTTATTGAGTTAAAAAATATATAATACACAATAAAATTTTGATTTGTCTCAAGTCGTTATTATCTGCCACTTACGTGGCAGATAAAACGACATTGCCACTTATACTTGAATGTTCTCCCAGTCCCTTTGAGAGTTGATTGGAATTAGTTAATATTAACGTCCGTCGAGACATAAAAACGAGAGGAGTGACAGATGTGATGAAGTATGAAGGATGAGCAGAGGGAGACAAACTCACAACCTGAAATGTCACGCCGTGGGTATCACTCTTAGTCCTGTGCTCCTAGCACTCTGGGGAAACAAACACACATTGACCAATGAGAGGACAGTACAGCCAACCATGGGAGGAGATATCAAGATGAATTTGAAATCCAATGTGAACATCAAAAAGACAGAATAAGAGAGAAAATGAAAAAAGCAGCAAGAGAGAAAAGGACAAATCTTCAGAGATGCCAACGTCACAATGGAGGCATTGGTGGCATAATGTCTAGTAATTTAAGTTTAAAAATAAGAGCTTGATGAGGACTGGATGGCACCCCTGAAGCAAAGAGAGCAGACAAGCAGACTGACAGAGTTCTGACTCACGGCCAGTAGTGGAAGGAGCAGTAGCAGCAGTAGTGCTTGTAGGAGAGGAAAGGGCATTGGACAAGGACACGTGACTAGGACTAGAAACATTGGTTACATCCTGGTTCTGGCTGGTGGTGGATGACTGGCGTCTCAGAGCCCCAGCCCCCTGAAAGGAGGTGCCGCTCTTGAAGGTGTTGACTACTTCAATCTGTGGGAGAAGAGCGGGACAGGAGAGGACAAATGGCTGCTCAGAGCGACACGAACTAAATGGTAACACATGCTGGCTGGTTGGGCAAAGGGAGTACAAATTTGCAGTCATGACACATAAGGGTGGGGAAGGTAAAGGTCAGGGTGGAGTATCCCCACAACCAAGTGGTGAATATGAATAAAAGGCCATCTTACAGATAGAACAACATGTACCTGTCATGGTGGTCATGAACATACAGGACTGTAGAAGTTGTGATTCATCCAACATCTGCTGCCAGAACCAGACTGTGTTATGACCTTTAAAATGGTCTGGATTAACATTTCTCCAGGCTTTCTGAAGACTTAAGTTGCTTTTTCACACATTTTTCAGTCTTTGTAACATTTTAGTTTGTTTATTCTTTCACCTAACAGTGATCTATTAATCACTGAGGCAGAATAAGGCTACAAAGCTATGAACCTGTATTGTGTCTACACATTTTGGTCAGTTTAGTAAAAATGGGATTTTAGGTGGGAAGGTAAAGAACTTTGTGAAAAGCAGCTGAACTAATGCCACACTTTGTTCCCAATTCTTTAGCTGAATCTATGAAGGATATAAAAAATAACTCAGTTGTGAAATATAATAAAACAAAAATTTGTTTTTTGCACCAAAAAGGTGATTCCAGAACAGCTATGAGAAAGAAACTTCGCTTAAAGTAGATGATCAATTGAAGGATTATGCATACAGTAGCTCCTGTGTCCAAATGTTTAGTTTAATTTCAGATTCAGATTTAAGATTTCAGATACTGGACATTAGCTGTAGATCCTTTCTAAAAGCCTGACATGTCTTTTGTGTTTCGCTTGCTCAGTTTGTAGGTTATGAACACGTACAAAGACTGCGAACAAAATAAGTGAAAAAGCAGTCAAGTCTGAAACAACTGTGAAAGAACAACATAAAAACAGCATGAACTATTGATTTTGATCAAATAAAATTTAGACAAATCAAGTGGAATTTGATCTATAGATTTTTTTGTAAACAAAAGTTTGCCCATGCTACAGGATAGCTTCACACAGGACCACTAGTGATACATCAGTGAGATGAAATCAAGTGTAACACAAAAGCAGAATAGAGTTAACTATCACAGTGAAACCGGTATTAGAGCTCATCAAAATGAAAACAGTTCAATTATTATTTTCTGTTCCTCCGATGGTCCACAGGGCTTCCATCCACCCAGGAAAAGTTGGTTCTTCATGTTCCTAAATTTGTTATCTTGAGACAAAATGACTTTAACGTTGTGCCATTTATGTCTTAAATATTATGCAAAAACATAAAAGAAACTGGATCTATGGCGCTAACCAATAAAGCATCTAGAATAATGCTATTCTGCTATTAGCCCCTTGAAAACAAAAACTATTGGCACATTTGTTTCTGAAAATAAGTGCCAAGGGGAAGGATGAATAAAGTAAAAGGAAGCAAATTTATTTTGTCTTTTCAGGTGTCAGTCACACAAAATTCTGAAGTGAAATAAAAATCTTACCTGAGTCTGGATGCGGTTTAAACCTCTGAACCAAAGTATTTGACCTCTCCGTAACTCCCTCTCTGCATGGTCAATCTCCTCGTTCTCTTCGTTTACGTCTTCCTCTGGTAGCTCATCTTTGTGAGTCAACTGGCCCGCCCGACGCAGGAAACGGAGGTGGCTGTTGGGTATGGAGACAATCACCTACACAACAAAATAGGAGAGCATTTTTTAGTTAAATACAAAAACTGAAGCTAAAGCCAAAGAATAAGCAGTGCATGAACAATAGGCAATAATTCATTTGAGTTACCTGTCCCCAAACCAGTTCTCCCAGCCCCAGAAAAACACACCATAACCACTTTTCCAGGCTCAGAGGTTGACAGCTGAACGGCTTTCCTCCAAACTGCACAATCACAATCTGCACAAAATAGTGCACAGTACAAAAAATAAAAATGACTTTCCAGACACCTCAATGTGTGAAATATCCTTGGATATGTGAATAAAACGCATTTACCAATAGGATAAAAAATATATTGCAGCTGTTTACCTGTATAGCAAATGTGCCAAAAACAATGGAGCAGAAAATTGGGTTTCTGAAGATTCCGTCAAACACATTCCTCTCTCCGTGTATTTTCCGAGCATTTATCTCATTAAACAGCTGCATCATTACAAATGTGTTGAATATAATGGTGTAATGCTCAGATGGAGGAGAATGGAGAGGAGCGTTACGACCACTGTCGATGTCAAAGATTTTCTCACCTGGTGGAAATAGAGAATATAAAATAACTTCTTTAATTCTGAGCAGGTATTGTAGAACGCTGTATGTGAACTGTGCGTACCAGCAAACAGTAGTGTGAAGATGAGAATGAGCTGATAGACGGCATGTCCCAGGATGTTCTTGGTCATAGTACTGGAGATAAGAGGCTTATTGCGACCATACGGTTTTCTCCTCAACAGGGCCTCTGTGGGGGGCTCCGTCGCCAAGGCCAGAGATGCAAAAGTATCCATAATCAGGTTAACCCACAACATCTGCACTGCTTTAAGTGGAGAGTCCTGTGGAAATCAAATGCAAACTCCCACTGAGAAAAAAAACAAACTCCAATGCAACTTGAAACATATGGTGGAAACTGAACCCTTACACACAACAAAATGATGTTTTTGTGTCATTCTAACACAAAAATATCATTTTGTAGGACATTTGATTACTCCAGTCACCATATTTAAAACTACAGATTAGAAAACAGTAACACAATTCTAGCCCAACCAGGAGAATGCCAACACTTGCTACACTATTGCCAGAAAAGGAGATTGATACCCAATTAATGCCTCTTACCTGTGTGATGCAGGCTCCAGTGAAAGCAACGATGACAGCCACAACATTGACAGTAAGCTGGAACTGAAGAAACTTGGAAATGCTGTCATACACATTCCGGCCCCACATCACTGCCTTGACGATGCTGCTGAAGTTATCGTCAGTGAGAATAATGTCTGAAGCTTCTTTAGCCACATCTGTTCCAGCGATACCCTGAAAAAGCAAAAATGACCAGCAATGAAGAAAACCATTTTTAATTTTTCTTTCCTTGTTCTGGGAACATGGATTGGTTTTAGGAAGAAATTTGATGAACAATATGTAAATAATAGGTAATAGTTCAAAAACATCATAATTTTTTATTTTATTTTACAAATGCTGATTTAAAAAAAAATTGTTAATTTGAAGTTTAGGATTTATTTTGTAATTAAAAGATCTAAAAGGGTAAGTAGTAAAAGCCAGAAATGCATGTGTTTTCTTTGAGCTCATTTTCTTTAAATACCAAGCGTGGCAAAATGAAAAACAGTTCTTAAAAATGATTAGTAAAAGCCTAAAATCTTATTAAGAAGGAATGAATTGGGACACAGAGTAATCGTCAGGAGCCCTAAAAGTAGCAAAGCAAAAGCTAAATACTCAGTTTAAGGGACAGCAAAAATGAACCAGAAACACATGTATAATGATAATTTTTTTATTCTCTATATTTCAATTTAAAAAGTAAAACTAAAGATTCATTACACACAAACCACAAATGATAATTGCTGAAAAAGCTGGCTGTTCACAGAGAACTCTAGCCAAGCATATTGATAGAAAATTGAATGGAAAGAAAAACTCTGGCAGAAGCTAAAAGTGTGGAGATTCACAGAATCCAAGTGCCATGTCACATGCTTTTGTTGGTCCACTTTGTTTCATCAACTCATAATTTAGCACAGGAAATATTAGAGCCCTTCATGCTTCCCTCTGGTTTTATGGAGACACTGACTTCATTGGCTCTGGTTCACACTGGAAAAAGTCCCAGTATTTGTTTAATGACCATGGAATCACTGTGTATGGCTGACCAGCAATCTCACCTGGCTATAATGCTATGACACACTGATACAGTAATTTATGCAAAGCAAGCCCCAACCAAACCCCATGTGCATATACTGTCATGTGCATAGTCGTACTTTTAGTAGGCTGATATTGCCATTTAAGAAGTCCCTTTTTGTCATTAGCATTATGTCATATTCAAACTTTCTAAGAAATTGAATTGAATTTTTGATTTTCATCAACTCTAGGCCATAATCAGCACAAACAGAAATACACACTTGAAACAGATTATTCTGTGTTTAAATTGTGCTACATAAATTATTTTTTTTTCTTTTTGAACTGAACTGCAGAAATTTTTGTTTATTAATTTGCTGCACCTGGAGGATATGACGGAAGAAACCAACAAAATTTAAGCTGTGTGTTACTCTAACCAACAACTAGGGGGAGCTCCAAAGCATCAAATATAAAGGTATAGTTCTTGAGAAAATTCTAAATAATGCAGCAGTGGAAAGGACATTGGGAGATGTTCACTGCAAATCACGCTCAAACTTATACATATAATTAAAGAGAAAACACTCAAGCATGGGAGTGTTTAAAAAGAAAACACTCCCATGCTAGTTTTATTACCATTGCGAACCCGACATCAGCTTTCTTTAAGGCAGGTCCATCGTTGGTGCCATCTCCTGTCACAGCAACTACCTGCCTCTGATCTGCCATAGTGCTGTCAATAATTCCTGTCAAAACACGCAGAGCAGAGCAGAGAATGCAGAACAGCCAATCAGATTATTAGTTCTTGAGTCTTATTTAGCAAAAAAAAAAAAAAAAAAAAAAAAAGAAGAAGAAAACATACCCAACATTTCAAAATCTAAAATTAAAGTAAATTCAGATACAGTTCAATTTCCCAAAAACTATGCCACAAACTTACCTTTGACAAGTGTGTGTTTATCTGTTGGGGATGATCTGGCCAGTACTCGGAGTTTAGGCCACACCTTGTCAATACGCTCCTGTTCCACCTACACAAGTTTCATGATGCACACAAACATTTGAAAATGAAGACAGAAAGTGGTTGCAGTTCAGATATTTTTCCATCTTTTTCGAGGCTCTCTTTTTTTTCTCCCTGTTATTTTGGCGACATCCTCTGTACCTCGCCTTTCTCATTACGGATCCTCCGGTTGAACTCTTTGCCATCAATGCAGAGGAAATCCTCTCCTGGATGGATGATCCCACACTTGATGGCTATGGCTCTGGCCGTGTTTATGTTGTCACCTGTCACCATGCGTACAGTGATGCCTGCACGCTGACACTTCTGAATAGCATCGGGAACCTAAAGGGCAGAGATATGTGGCTTGTGATGAATGCACCAACTGTTAAAAATTGCCGTTTTATCAAAATTATCGTTTTATTTCAATCACAAAACGTTTTCGTAGTTGTGCTTCTGACAACATATAATTTTTTATTATGCTATAGTGCTTTTTTCAGTTTATATCAACTCCAGAAGGATATGTTGACTCTGTCTGTCAACCATTTGGTGGTGTGTGTACAGTTGGTCTTACAGTTTCAATCCTGAAATGAGCGCACTGCAAAATAGTAAAGCTGCAAGCTGTTGAGGAAAACATACAATGTGAACCAAAGGGAAACTACAAATTATTTTCTGAAAATTAAAATATGAATAAGTATGTAAGCATATCTGATATATTCGATTATATCAGACTAGAACTATTTTCTTTAACTCTTTTTTTTTTAGAACTGTTTGCAGTGAAGTTTATTCTTTCCTGTAAACAGGAGTTTAAATGGTTAAATGTTATAACATATTGTGCACACAGGGCACAGAGAAAAATCTGTGTTATCAACAGCTTGCAAAACAGTATTAATTCAGAAATACATCTTCTTCTTGGCAAAGGTCAGTGTGGGAGAGTGCTGCTCTCCAAACCCACACATAAACAAATGTGTGCACATAAAGTAATGAGAGCCCACATTGATTTTTTACAAACATTGAAGACTCTATTTCTATGTTTTTTTTCAGTTTTAGGCACCACTACACACATATGGATACCAAAATGTGCAACTACACACATTCAAACGATTATGTGCACAGTGGAGTGAGGAAGGTTATCCACAATAAGGAGGTTGACTAAACAACAACATATTTCTGTTATGACTAACATGTAGCAAAAAAGCCATCCTAAATAATAAAACCTACAAGATTGGAAAGTATGAAGGAGATCCTGCTGCATTCAATGCTGCATTCACTGTCCATTTCGTCTTTCAGAAACAAAAACAGAGGGTTAAGTGCGTCACACTGTTTACTCATGAACAACTTCTCTCAAAATTGAAGGCTCTTTTTCTAATTTTTAAGCAGCTTTGGCTCTATTGAATAAATGTAGTTAAAATTTGCCAGAGGATAAAGCTGGAATGCATAGACAACATTTCTTTTAAATTTTAAAAGAAATGTTGTTCCAGTTCCTTGAATCAACCTAAAGTAACTAATCTATTCAAAACTATTTAAATTCCATTAAAAGGACAAAAACATAGTATGTTTTAAACAATTGCAAATACAATTTTTGGTATTTATTAATCATACTGCTGCAATATTTTGAGATAAGATGTAATTTTGGATTACTAGCCACCAATTTTTATGTATGTCCGCCAGTTGATATTAAATTATTGATCAATAAAGTTTGTCAGGGGGTTTCGCAAAATCATCTGGTGTAAAAAATACATTTTATAAATACATATATATAAAGATTTTGTGAGGCTTGGAGATACATATCTCCAAACACATGACTGTTAAGTTAATTGGTCTCTCTAAAATTCTCCTTATGTGTGTGGGTGTGTGTGTGTGTGTGTGTATGGTTGTTAGTCCTGTCTGTCTGTGACAGACTGGCGACCTGTCCAGGGTGAACCCCACCTCTCGCCTGGAACGTGGCTGGAGATAGGCACCAGCAGCCCTCCTGACCCCACTAAGGGACAAGGGTGAACAGAAGATGGATGGATGGATATATATTTGGTGGAAAATACAACCATTGCAGATTATAGTTTTCATTATAGGGGAAATGTTAATTTTCTTGACATCTTAAGGGTTAATAAATATAAAATACAAACTGGATGACATGTACTTTTATTTTATTTTAAAATACAAATTAATGACGATAAATTCTGTTTGTAAGTGTATTTTTTGCAAATAAAATAACATTGGTATTCCAGTTGAATTCCTTTTTTTAATATTATGAATGTGTAGTTGTTGTCAAGGTGTTAGGCTGCTGTCTGTCATTTTATTACTCTTGGAGTTTTTTTCCCTACAGCTCTATTTGACTCGGCATATGAGAGAGGAGAGAACGGAAAAAGTAAAACGCAGTCTGACCCGACAAAGGAGGAAGGTAGGAGTCTAGATGTTATATGGAAAAACAAGCCTCTTGAGTACCTGATATGGATCCGGTTACAGTCTCGTTCTCCTCCATTTCTCTTTACCCATCTTCCCCCACCTCCATCATTCTTACATCAATCTTATTTCTAATCTATTTATCTGTCTCAGTCTCTGTTTCTCTTAGTATTCCTGTTTCTCTTGAAGTCCTTCCTCCCAGGAGGAACCATATGGTAAATGGACTGAACTTATATAGCGCTTTTTCCGATCATTTCTGACCACTCAAAGCGCTTTACACTATAGTCATTCACCCATTCGCTCACACAAACATTCATACACCGATACGCAGATCGGTAGGCAATATACAGATTATAACAAAAAATTTTAATTCAGAAGGAAGAGATTTGCTGCTAATGGAGAAATAATAATGTTTACAAAGTTGTTTGTTCTTTTATTCAGTAGGATTAAATCTTGAAAACACTAGACAGAAAAACCGTACTGTAGTGCAGCATTTCTTTGAACTGCTTAATTTTTTTAAAATATCATATAATGTACAACTTCAAAACTAGTAAAACTGTACAAATGTTAAGGATTTATAACTTTGATAACCTGAAAGGAAGAATAAGAACAATTGTAGACAAACAATTCTCCTTCTTGACAAGAAATAATTGTTTTCCTTTCTGTGCACTTTTGGGCTGTTGTAAACGAATATTTTAGTAATCGAGTAATCTATCAATTATTCTTACAATTAATCGAGTAATCAGATTTTTAAAAAATTATAAAATAAAATATTGGTAAATCTGGCATAACACCAGTGTTACTATTGAATATCAATATTAGTCTAATCTTTCATTTTTGAGCTTCCCTAACAGTTACTTTTTTGTAGTTTAGAAAACTAACCTGTAACAATAATAGCTCACTTTCTAAGTTAACCAGAAGAAAAGTTATACAAAGACCTTAAATTATATTGAATTTAATAATAAAAAGGCAGGCTCACAAATACACTTATAAAAATGTCTATGATCCAGCTTTTAGTTTATGTATTCATCTTCAGTCAGTTTAATAGATGAATTCTCACCTTGCCCCATACCTGTCAAGCTTTGGGTTTGAGAATACGGGAAATGTCGCCTGGAATGGGGGTTTGAGGTGGTGGGGGGCAGGCGAACGAACGAACGTAAGATGGGAGGGGAGGAAATGGACCAGGGGATGAAAGTAAGAACAGGGGGGAGCAATATGGGATATTTATGGCACCTTCGTTCATCACACTCAGAAACTCATCTACCAGAAACTTGAACCAGCATGAAAGAAGTCCATTTACTTGATCGAATTGTTTTATGGCATAATTCATATTCTTGTGTTTATGTTTAATGCTCTTCTACAATATCTATTAAGTCCTTCGGTGAGTTGCTCTGTTTTTAGAGTGCTTAAATAAAGTAGTCCTCGCTTAGAGAAAGTATTAAAAAGTACAATGTGCACCTAACACCTTAACTTTAACCATTGTTTCTCATAAACAATTTAAATCCTCATAAGAGGTGGCACTTTTGAGATAAACTTGCTAATTTCTGATTGCATAGACACATTTTCCACCATCTACTCCACCAATATATGTGATATCCTCCTACCTCTGGTCTGACAGGATCCTCAATTCCCACAATGCAGATGGCTGTAAGGTCAGTGAGGATGTTGTTCTCATCATCCCATTTAGGCTCAGGATCACTGGCAAAGTCACGGTACGCCACACAGATGGTCCTCAGACCGTCACAGGCCATGGGCTCAATCACCTTCTTCACCATCTCATCCTTGTCTCTAGGCCGGAAAACTCTGGGCTCACCAACCTCATTCAGAATGTGACTGCATCTGAAACAAAACAGTAAAACCTGATAAAAACCTGAAAAGTGTCTTTAATTTGTAAAATGATAGAACTATAGAGTAAAGATCTTCACTAAACTTCAATAAACAAACCATCCATCCATATATACAGTATTTTGATTCAGTGAAAAGCCACAAGAAAAAGAACCAAAATTAACCAAGAAGGAATGCAAAATGTGGACAGATGCAGTGTAACAAAGAAATGTAACCAATAAAGTATAAACATAAAGAGTAAAAACAACCCAATATAGTACCATGGTTAAACTTTGTATGAGTTACATATAATCATATTTACTTTTGATTAATATTAAGTGTAAATGAGCTATTAAAGGGAACAATATCTTCTCTCCCCGTCCTGTAATGTCATGTAGTACACAGTAAAAACACAATTTTGAAATTCCACTGAAAACTCTGCCTATATAAAAAGTCAAAATACTTGGCCTAAAGTTTTAGCAGCATGTCTTCTTTAAACCTTTCTTTAAACTCAGTTAATCTAAACAACTACACTATCACTAAAATATCAGTGATACCTTACTATATCCAATAATTAAGAACATAGTTGTTCAGTCAACTATTTATTTGTTGTAACAATGCTTCTTGGCAAGGAAATTTTACAAAACATGTTTATTTCCCCTTAAACTGTGACGTGGCTTGCGCAGCAGTTGACAATATGAGCTGTACCCATGAAAAAAAACGAACTTTCTTTACAAATGTCCACCATTTAAAGAGAAACAAACAGGCCTTTTCAACAGGCTTAGTTTTTGTACTAAGTACCCAGAGTACTGGACTCACTTCTTGAGAACAATTTCAGAGGCTCCCTTGCTGTACATTCGGAAGCTCCCTTCAGGAAGTTTGATTACAGTGCTCATCGATTTTCTGACAGAGTTGAAGGTGTAGACTTTATAAAGCTTCTCCTCTGGGATCTGGTTTCTAATTGGCTGGTAGTCCCGTTTCAGGTCCAGGACCAATCCCAAGAGTCCACATTCAGTCTTGTTTCCAACTTGCTTGGGTAGACCACCTTCCTTATCTGGGGGCTGAAGAAAAACAGAAGTAAAACACGTGCAACTCTCTTTAAGTGAACTAAATCAAAACCCCGTACAAGGCATAAAAACCGCTTTGTTCAATTTCATTCAGTTTGTTGAGATTCTCTTTCGTTCAGAGAAATGAGACATGCCCAACGCAACACTTGAAATAGCTGCCGGTGATAACTGACTAGCAAGCAGGTGGCAGGGTTAGAGTGTGGGACAGCAGGAGATGAGACAGATAGAATCAAATTTGGACGTTCTTATTTCAGGCGAGCAGCTCAATGTAATTACATGTTTAGAAACATACAATTACTGTATATGGCTCAGTAAACATTCCAATGTATAACTGTGGTGGATGCTCCTACCACCACCACATCGTGTTAGTATTTATTTTGTTTTTATATTAGTTATAGCTTATAGTCTGTTTAAGTTAGTTATTTCATTTAGACATATATTTTCTAATGGGTGCACACTTTAGTTAATGTCTGTCTGAATGGTTTACTTACACGTGCTCTTTTGTTTGAGGTGCTGCACTTACAAACCAGCTGGAGGAGGAGACCTGGAACAAACCATTTGTTTGTCTGAAAGACTGAAGGGGGGAGACTTTGTTGTTTCAAGTTGATTTTAATTAGTTAATTTTGTCACTTAAATATTCACTTATTATTGTTTGTGCTAAGTTAAAGTTAGTTCTGCTTTATTTGTTTCATAGGATTGTTTAGTTAATTTTGTATTTGTTTGTTCTTTTGTTAGGAAGTTTAACATAAAAGATAATTGTTCCTTTATTTCTTAATGATCTTTGGTTCTTTCAATTTGTGCATATATAAAAAAATAGAAATGTGAAGAAACTTGATGCTATGATATAGTGCTTTTTTTTCAGCTCTAAAGCTGGAAGGGGACTTTGTGCATAGTCTTACAGTAAGAGATGCGTGACGTTTCACTGTACAGTTCAAATCAGGTGTGCATGTGGCCTGTGAGGTTCTACAGTGCATGGCGGACTGCTGTGTGCTCACTATATGTGCAAGCAAGTGAGTGTGGTCAGCTTGTGTGAGGCTCAGCGTTCCTATGGTAACGCTGGGCAAAGAACACTTGGCAGTTGAGACTTGAGAATAGAGTGACTGAGATTTCCACCACTTGGGGATTCTTACTCGCTGGCTCTGATTCTCTTAAAACATTCTCTCTCATTTCACTTCACACATGTCCTCAAATCTTTTCTGCTTTGCTCTTTATGTATTTCCAGGATTCCTTTATTAGTATTTCCTGAGCCTTACTGTACTTGGAAGCTGTCTGGATCCAAATATCTGCTGCTGTGACAGAAAACTAAATGTATTATCAATATTTCAGACAAACTTGAGCTTTAGTGACACTGATGCTCACACGTCTGGCCTCACAAGACACACTGATGAGCATGCAATTCACTCTGTCGTTTTTCATAACCCTTCGACACACAATCACACATTCTGAAGCTGATTTAAATCACAGCCTTACTGTTCCTTGTCAACTCAAATAATTAGGCAAGTTTAGACGTAATTTATATTTTAAATAGTTTTTATTTATATTATTAACACAGTGTGCACTGTGAGGTTTCTATTTTAATTTATTTCACTGCAAAAGATTTGTAATTTTTTTTTCTGTTTCATTCATCTTTCTACTTTTACTATTTAAAATCGCAGGTGGCACATTTAGTGAACATTTCAAATCACCTTCAGCTTATGTCACTAAGTGTACAGTAGCAAATATTGAAAATGTGGCCAAAATCCAACCTTCCAGAAGGGAACTGTCACTTCCTGTTTTATGGTGAAGGATTGGTGAGGACTTCCTATAGGTTTTGGAACATGTGATGTATTGATATTGACATATCACGGAGACATGGCTGTTGAGATAGTCTGGAGGAATAAAACTATGTAAAAACAACAAGAATACCCTCAGTTTCTTTAAGATGTAGGAATAATTTATCAGTGAGCCAGTCACAGTTTTTCCATTTCTTCAGCCAAGAACCTGCATGTACAACCGAGGAGTTACAAAGTCCTCTAAAATCACATTAATGATTAAAACCTAAACACCAAACACATCAACTAATTTAATGTATCTGGTTATTTTTTTAGCTATGTATCATAAACACAGACAAGAAAATAAATATTTTATACTGAGTTTGTGTTAAATAACGGAATTAATGCCTCTTCCTAATGACCAGTGATTACATCAGGAAGACACTGCCCGTCATTGGATAATGACAGGATGGAATAAATGGCCTCATCAGCATTGTCTGGTGGAGTTTCGAGGAATCAGCTCTCTGCTGAAACACCCAGTTAAACAACTAAACCACAAATAACCACATGGTCTATCCTGAAGCTTTAAACAAGCTAGAGAAATATAGTTGATATAGTTACAGAGAATATAGTCAGTGCTGCGTGACGACGGAGGAAAGAGAAACATATTCAAATAGCGATAATAAATATGGGACACAAACAAACACTGCTTTAGGTTTCCAAAGACCTTGTTGAGATTTTTTTCTTTATGCTAGTTTTACGCATGAGGATAGTAGCTGGCAAGAAACGCCAAGTGTTGGCATGACAGAGCTACTGCTGGCATGTCCTGGCCTGGATGTGGCTTAGGACCAGCTGCCCTCTCCCTGGTCCTCGGGTGATCCTGCAGGCAAGGACATATGCCAGAGGGAGAGCTGGCAACTTTACTTCCTATTCCACCCAGGGCTCTCCTTAATCCATACTTCATGTTCCTTCCTTCTCTCTTGTCATTTTCTTCACACACCACCCGGCGATTTAATGCCTTCTTTGTGCCTCAATGTACATTTCCTCCTCTTTCTCATTCTTTCACATTTCATTCCTCTTCTCTTGCTTTGGGTGACTTTCTCCTCAACCTTATCAATTTCCCCTGTCTTACAAGGTCCCCCAATCCCTTAGCTTCCACTTCTATCGTGGTTTCGTATTGCATTTAGGACCAGAATACACTGTAGCTTCCCATACACACAGTTAGACCAGCCAACCAGGCTAAAGCCTTGGGCGTGCTGGGAGCAGAAATAAAGCCTAACAGTCTATTACAAGAATGTAGCGACTGCAGTTTCTCTCTTTTCTACTGTTTTTCTTTATCTAAATCTTGAAGTGCTTCCCATTACGGTCTTTTTCAAGTATATCCATTTATTACAATTTATTTTATGTGTCTTAAAATTACTCACTGTACAACTAAAATACAAAACTTCAGATAAATTTTATTTAAAACAATTTCTGGTAAGAAAAAAACCCCACATTGATACTCAGTATATTAGTATTTCCAAATTTCTGACTCTGTATCACTAATAACAAAATTAAAGTTACTAAAGAAAATTTTCATACTGTACTGCAGTCTGTGTGAACATCCTATGTTTCCAGTGGTCTACAAAATTCACCATAATAATTCTGCAGACGTTTAACTAAATCACCTATCAGCTTTCATGCTGAAATTGGATAAATTTTTGCTATCATATTGCAAAGTCTAACACTACATACTTACACTGCTCTGCGATGACTAAATGGTAATAGTTACCAAGGTCAATGAATGTGGATCGATTGTACCAAGAAAATTAAGATGTAGAGAAAGAGAGAGAAAGTCCATTAAAGTTATGCTGCTATTGAAACTGGAGCTTCACGGTGGTGCAAATGGTAGAATTGTTGCAAGAAAGTCATGCGTTTGAATCCCGACCTGCAGTCTTCCTGCATGGCATTAGTGTGCATGTTCTCTCTGGGTTCTCCAAGTTCTTCTCACAGTCAGAAACATTAAAGTTAGGTTAAATTAGGAATGTATGGTATTCTTGCCTGTTTCTTTTGTTTTGTTTTCTTTGTCCCATGACTCCCTATGTTGCCTTGTGATGGACTGGCAATCCATCACTCCTGTGGCTCCCACTCCTTTTTATAGTCAAATTTAGGCTTTTATTATTGATCTTTAAAGTTTTACATGGCCTTGCGTCCTCATATTAATGTGGCCTACTTAGAAGTTACACTTCAGTTAGAGCACTACAGTCAACCAACCAGTTTCTCTTAACTGCTCCAAGATCTGAGCCGAATTATAGATGTGATTAAGCTTTTGCAGTGCTTGCACCAAAACTCCGACCAGGCTGCAACCCAATATGAGAATGAATGAGAGTATTGAATCTTTTATATCAATGTGTAATATTTACTTTTGTTTAAGGGCTTTTAACATTTGTTTTAATGACATATGCTACAGTACTAATAGCCAAACAACAGGCTGGAGCCTATTTTAATTACAAACTTTAAATTGCTGTTTGAAGAAAGACCATATCAATTGTTTTATAATAGTTCTACTTCTATCTACATGGCACAACGTTTTATTTTTATTTATTTTTTTTACGAAACAGTAAGCGATTCCATTATAAAAACAACACAATGTATGGGGAGCGTTTCCACCTCTCTCTTCTGTGACCAAAAAAAATGACCCGAGCAGGTGGTTAAATCTACGTGAAACTGAGCTTGGAGGACATTCACACAGCCGTGCTAAACATACCACTGTGCTGCAGGAACACGCACCTGCGGTCTGAGTGCTTACAGCAGAGATATGACAGATGTGTGTAGGGGTGATCGGTTCACATTACTGTAAAATACACTCTGTTTTCCACAAACTATTTTAATGTCAATAAAGTGGTTCCTAACCACTGGATGTAGTGTGTTACTATGTGAAATTTACTGATGCCACTGAAAGCTGTTCATCTTTGCGTACCTTGAATGAATAAATTACTGTGGGGAAATGTGTGTTCCTAGAGTGACTGTAGACTGTGATCACCTATTCAGATTGCATAGATAAGGGTAAACTTCAAAATAAACAATATCCGTTACAAAATGTTACCGTGACTATAGTATTTTGTGCATGTGAAGCTTTTTTATGTGTAAACTTTTCCTCAGACAATAAGGCCTTGTTTGGTTATTATTGCACCATGCATGTGCTGATTGAAGGGACAGTGATATAGGAGGAGCTGTATTATGATGCCATAGAGCAGTAGAAGCATTGATATAGTATCAAAGCCTGCCTCTTTTGCCTTTGTGCCTTTATGTGGTGGCCATCAAAGGCACCCATAGCCATTCTTGCATCCCACAGGACTGGCCTCTTATATAAGAACACACCAGCAAGCATACTGCAGAGCTGGAGTGTCACTGAGGGAGTGGAGGCGGCTGATGGAGGGAAAGAGGAACAACCTGCATATTATTCAGAAATCTCTCTTCTGAATCTTACTTTTTGTCTGTTTGCCCCCTAATTAATCTGTCATTTCCCATCATACTTTTCTTTTGTTCCTGTGCTTCACTATACTTTAAGTAAAGTAATATGATGGATCCTAAAGGACAGAGTGATAGTTGCCTACTACTGTCAATTCCTGGCAGTAATTCCTTCAAAAGCAAACAGACGTAGCATATTCCTGGAAATAATTATGCAGGCCATTTTTGTATTTTTATGTTGCTTTGTCAAGTCACTGTGTAAATGCAAAACTAATGGAATACAAAGAATAAAGGCAGTATTTTATGAAATTATTATTGGTACAAAATTATCTTCCTCAATGTCAAAGGCAATTTACCAGACATTACCGTGATACGATTGCAGAAATTAAGGCAGTTTTGGGATCAAATACCACTGACTTAAAACAATTGTCTGACTCATATTTAACTCAGAAATCATTTATATTTGTTACTTTTGTAATTCTGTAAAGGGCAGGAAAACCCCCTAAAAATCCCCACTAAATGCAAAGCAGCAAAGTAACAAAACTTAACAGACTGTTCACTTTGATTATACTAATAATGAAATACACGTAACATAATAGCAATAACATTCCTGGTAGTTTATTATAACTCCATGTTTCATATAAGAGAAATTTTGGGTAATTCCTGCTTCACAGCATCACTCTGCTCTGGGACCTCTACACACTTCCATGCGTAGCTGTGTAATGCCTAAAGCAGGGTAGACGGCAGCAAAGACCTCTTAGTGTACAGATCAGAGCTACTTCTATGATAGACATGAAATTGATTAGGCCTGACAAAGTTTAGGGATCGAACTGGAGGGCGAGGGCAAAGAAGCTAGCTAAAGAAGCTGCATATGCAGGCAATTTATTATACAGCTTAATTAATTTCACTAACACTCACAAACAAACAGCTGATTGATCAGATTCTGGGCACTAACGCTAAAATCAGACTCATAAAAGCTAGGCTTGACTGCTTATGGTTTAAATTGGATTAATAATGTCTGTAGCAAAGACAGCTCCTATAGATGAGCATTGCTAATTCCATGGGTTTTAAGGTTGTCCTAAGGTTGTCCTTTACTTTGTTAAAGGTAAGCTTTTTTAAGAATGAAGAGATTAAAATAAAATGTTTTTCAGTATCTAATTGTGCAGTGCTGCAATGTAGCTAAAAAGGTCTGATGTAATGCTGAAAAGAATATTGACAGGTTTCTCAAAGATTCATATATGTGTGGTCATATATGTGTTGTCTTACACAACAAGATAAGAGTCTAAGGCAGAGGTGCCCAAAGCCGGTCCTCGAGGGCCAGCATCCTGCATGTTTTAGTTCTCTCCCGGGTGGTAGTAACAACCTTTTTAGCATGTCAATGTTCTTCTTAGGCCTTCTCGAGCCATCATTTGATCCAGATGCGTTAAACCAGGGAGAGAACTAAAACATGCAGGACCGAGTTTGGGCACCACTGGTCTAAGGGAACCACAATCATAAAATTATTCAGCATTTTCAACCATTCTGCAAAGTATTTAATTTGACTCTCATTTTCTCATTTAGAGAATATCTGTTGACAGCATCTCATCACAAATGACTCACTACAAACTGTTGTTTACCAAACTATAGAGAATATTTTCCATTCAATGATTCTGCGCTCAAACAATCCGTGATCTGTCAATCTGTTATTTTAAATGTGAAAGATTATGTCATAATCTTGAAACATAATATAAAGATTATAGAATCAGATCACAGAATAATTGAACTGATTTAGATTTTTTTAAAACTTATGTACTTGGTGTGAATCTATGTGCTCTGATGCCTTGTAACTTTGCTGCTGCTACACCTGAATTTCCTCACTGTGGGACAATAAAGGATGTTTCTATTCTATTCTTTTTATGCTATTTTGTTTCAGCTTTGACAATCAAGATATTTCAGATTCTGAACAGAACAAATCCCTTAAAGCAAAAACAGCCTTTCCTTAAGCTAACTATGAGAATTGTCTGACTGTCTAATAAATCTTTGTTCACCAAGTCTTTGTTTTGAGTACTAAGTAGATATTGAACCACAAAAGAGTTTTAATCATTGCCTTAATTGTTTAACATTGTTGTGATTATTTAGAGTTATTCTTTAGAGTCTGTTTCTTCTTACATGCCGGTCCAGTGAGCTTAAACAAAATCTCTGCCTACTGCTCTCACTGTAAACAGGAGACCATCTCCAGCACTTAGACAGATTGGATTCAATTACAGTCTGCTACTCTCTGAATATCAGATAAGACAAAATTACACGACTGTTCTCAAGGTGACAAGTTGAGTGAATGCCTGGTGAATCTAAAGCAGCAGCCAAGGAAAATGACCGCATACTTTTCCAAGATGAGAACACTGCAGACCTGGTCCCATTATAAGGTCTCAGAGCTGAGACTGAAGCACTTTTCCCGGGACATTCAATTCTTACACATCAGAACAGTTGAATATCAATTACTTGTGTTTGTAGCAAATATTTACATTATGGGCCAACCTGATAACTGGGTAACAGAAACTACTAATATATAAGCTTACCAGTATCTTTGTGGTATAGGCGCTGTTGATAGAAATGGCATTGATCAGTAAATCCAGGGATTTGGGTGGGATTACACCAGGGTCTGGAATTTCTTTGTAGTGCACATCTCCTACATAACACTGCACGGCTGTCATGCGGTTGGTGGTTAGCGTGCCTGTCTTGTCGGAGCAGATGGCGGTTGCATTGCCCATTGTTTCACAAGCATCCAGGTGACGCACAAGGTTGTTGTCTTTCATCATTTTCTGTTGGCAGGATAAATAGATGCATCTCAAAACAGTTGAAAACACAAACCAAATTGTTGCTTAAAATAACCCATCTGGCACATGCACTACTTGATATTCATTGGTGACAGTTGTAAGATGATCACGTCTGTATTTCAATGCATATTCAGACATGTAAATCCAAAGTAAAAAAAAAATAAAAAATTATCACAAAATTTAAAGTGTTTTGAGGCTGTAAATTGGTGTTTTGGTATCAGAATGCAAAAATTAACATGTTGAAATTTCTACACATAAAAATAATCATGGGACATGTATACGATTTTTAACAAGTTAATTAAAATTTGTATAACCAAAAATTTAGAAAACCAAACTTCAAAACAACTACAAATTATTTTAATAGTCAAGAGCAGACTGCCAACTAATTGAATGCAGTACTCTGTGTTTGTTTTTCCTTACCTTGACTGAGTATGCCAAGGATATGGTCACAGCCAGTGGGAGACCCTCTGGCACAGCCACCACCAACACAGTCACACCGATGATGAAAAACTTCACAAAATACTGGATGTAGATGGGAGTACACTCTGTCATCCAAGGACGCTTCTCCAGCACAAAGTTGTTGATGGCAAAATACAGGACCAAGATGATTACTGTAATGGCTGACATGAGCAAACCTGGAAGACATGAAGAGGTCCAATGAGAGAAGACATAATAAAAACATAGAAGATTGTAAAGCCCCTTGATTAATAATCCAGGTGATGAGGCTGGTTGTTTGTTCTGTGCAGTTATTTGTAAGGCAAACTCCTTACAACTATGGAAGTTGATGCCTTTCTGTTTGCACTGGTTGAAACATTGGGCCATTGTGACATCTGTACACATTATGCCACATTGCAGAATACAACCACTCAGCATCATAAGGAATCCAGATTAGGCCTCCGTCAACTACTGTGGAGCACTAGTAATGAGGTCTAGTACATAAATCCTTAGTGTCTCGTAACCTTCAATGATTGTTTTAATTGAATGTTAGATGTAGATGCTCAGCTCTGCTGAGATAATCCTGTTCTGCAACCACCTCTTTTTCAATGCACCTAAATAAAACACCTAAATTACTTCCTCACAATGTCATCAAGTATTAAAGAAGCCTGATATTAAGCCATCCATTCTTTCGCATTTGAACAGGGATGAACTTAAAAGCTGCAGGACAGTTACTCTCATTTGTGCCAATCATTTATGGTAAACTATTTAAAAAGGAATAATTTTCATATTGCTGGTCTGGACATGCACCAAATTACAACCATAAAGTGTACAATTCCATCTGGGTACCATCAGATTATTACGTCCTTTTTGTTACAATGACCAATTAATCAGGAGAACTTTGGTGATTTCAGTAAATTTAGATCTTCTCATTGCTTTAAATGTAATAGATCCCTGCAGCCTGTTTTGATAAGAAAGTAATCAGCCATGATTACTTTGCTGCAGAACACATTGTTCTGCAGCTCAAGCCACAACAATGTGTCCCATTGTTGGTGTGTTGTAACTGTAGTAACAAAGTATTCAAAGTATTTGTCCCTCTATCGATTTCCTTATGCTTTGTTTTGTTTCAACACTTAAAACTATTGTAAGCAATTTCAATACCAGAAGAATACTACACTAGGATAAACACAATGAGAGGGAAATTTTATCTAAACAAGACTGGCCCCATGTGGAAAAAGTAATTGCCATCTAAGAATAAAAACTGAGTTGTGCAACATTTGGTGGCAACAACAACCTTAAAATGTTTGCATGAATTGACGATCAGTCTTTCACATCACTGCTTAGGAATTTTATCCAATTCTTTGCACAATTGTTTTAATTGAGCAATAGTGGAAGGTTTTCAAACATGAACAGCCAGTTTAAGGTCAGGCCATGTCGTATTATTTCTACTGAAGTCTGAACTTCGACTAGGCCACTCCAGAAACTTCATTTCTTAGCCTTTTAGAAGTGGACTTGCAGGTGTTTATTCATCATTACCTGCTGCATAATCAGCTGTGATTGAACTGAAGGTCACGACCTGATGGCTGGACATTCATGTTTCTATCAATTATGTCAAGTTGCTCAGGCCCATGAGGAAGCAAACCAGCCTAAAACCATCAGTCTGACCATATATGGAAAATTATATTCCAGGAGGGTAAGACCTGTTTTCCTAACACAGAGGTGTACAAAAGGGTTTCAATTGCAGAAACATGCTAAAATGTTGTACTACCAAGTTGTTTGTCAAAACTTGAAAGAGTAGTGTAAATATACATGAACCAATGAGAATTTGTCACATCTCCTAATGTTGACACATCCCTCCAGTTCCCGTGACAATCGTGGTTTTAGCTTGGCGATGCCCCACTAATGCAAGGTAAGCTGGAAACGAGCAGAGAGCACACCAGCAGAGGTAAATAATTCGCTATGTTACCCTCCAAATGAACATTAGGCAAGAGGAGACAAAGGGAAACGTTGACACAGAGCCGGAAGAAAAGCAGTGCTGTGCTTTTAATTGGCCAGCTAGCGGCCATGTATATGAGTGAATTCTTTAGAATCGCTTCATTCAGTCCAAAGAAACGCTGACAATAATCATTCTCAGTCTACTCCTGTATTTGTATTTATAAAAAAAACAGTTTAAGATTCTGCTCTAAATACATTATTGACCCAGGTGACTGAACTATGTTGTTTATTTACTTTAACATGTGGCAATAATACAGTAGACTAAAATTACCATAAAGTCTCTAAATATGAACATACCAAAGAAAAAAGTATCTTTCAACTAAATATCAACAAAATATCATCTCATCTCACATGACAGCAGAAATTACAATAAATGGCAGAAGACCAATCATTAGGAGGCAGCTGCTTAATCGGCTGCTCAGTCAGCTCAGCCTCACTTGCTTTGTGGCCCATACATCCTCATGTGTCCATTCAACAGCACCACCCTCTGAATCGCTCCTTGTCAGTCCTTGCAAAAATCTTTGCAATATTCTGAAGTTGTTTTTTTTTTTTGTTTTATGTTATTTTATGGTCAAAAAACAAAAGGTTAAAATAACTTCAAGGTGGTGAGGTAAGGCTGTTATGTCCAGATATTCAGTAGAAATCCTGTATGAGGCAAAAACATAATTTTATGCTAATCCATTCATGGTATTTCATTGTGCTGACACCATGTCCCCATTCCATCAGTCAGGCAAACACTAATATCACAAGATATTCTAAAAGCAAGCCCTACTTTAAGGAACTGTCTAAAAAAATTTTATAAATCATGACATTTTTTTGGGACATTGTTCAGCTATAATCCTACTGTGTTGCTGCTTCAAAGATCACACCAAGTCAGATACATTAGGAATACTTGCAGTTGTAAACTTTTACTTGGCATCAACATCTCCACATCACTGCTTAAATTACTAAAAAAACAACAGATGAGAATAAAAGAAAATCAGACCTAAGACAGTCAAAGTCACTGTTAAAAATCAAGTCCCTCAAGGGCAGCTCTCTCAAAAAAGTAGCAAATAAGCTTTCAGAGTTCAATAATGTAGACACTTTAGTCTTCTTCTGCAAAGCCTTAATACCTTCAAGCCACTGCAAACTACATCCATTTTGTACAAAATATTTGCTTGACAGACAGGATGATGGTTCTGCACCTTGTTGTCACCGATTTCCTGCCTGAATGACTGATGGATATGTCTGGGTGCAATTTGCTGTACCTGCTTTGCCAATCTGGACAGCTAGTTTGGTCAGCTTCCCCTGGAGCACAGACTTCTCTTTCTTTGGAGCTGACACCTTTTTCCGCTCCTTCTCTTCGGCCTCCCCGCCTTCAGCACTCTTCAGAGGTTGCATTTCCATGGCAGCTGCTCCATCCGGCTTCTTCACTGTAAACAGCGTAAGAAAAAAAAAAAAAAAAAAGAAATTCATTGTTAGTGACTGAATGAAGAAAAATGACACGATAAGAAGGATTTACACTTAAGTGCGATACTTTCTCTGGAACAGTCAGTACTGACATGAAATTTGTAATTCAAACCACCAAAGAATAGAATAGTCCAAAACAGGAGTGTGAAATCCACACAGCATCTAGAGGCTTGTTAAATAGTGAAGGAGGATCATTTAAAAGAACATATTTTACATAATTAATAATATGCACAGAAAGATGTGTTTTACACAGAAATGCCAATTAACCCAAAAATAATAAGTTAAACAGGAATACACTCAAAAAAAAAAAACAAACAGAAAAAATATATATATGGTCATGGTTTTAATTGTAAGAGAAATTGTATTTATGTTTTCTTCTTGCTGTGTACATTTCTGCAAGTCATTATTTTTTATTTTTTATTTTTTTAATTTAAGGATTCTTACTAAAACTATTCATGCCCTCAGGACTTTATCAGATTTTCTAATATTACCCCCACACACTTTGTGTGTGGGGTTAATATCTCAGAAATGAGATGGTGGTCCATCTCATTTCTGTAAAAGGCCAACATAACATAGTGCATTACTGAGAAGTGGAAAAAGTGGAGTGCAATTAAATTCAACCACAACGAGTTTATAATATTTACATCGGTGCAATTCTAACTTAGCTAGCTGTGCAATGGCTACATTTTTTGCCTTTTCGTCTTTGCAGACTAGTTCGAGCTCAAACTGAATGGAGAGTGCCTATAAATATAAACAGGAGTTTTCAAGTCCTACCACAAGTCTAGTCTTAAACTGGGTCATTTTAACACATTATTATGCTCTGATAATAAACAATTCCATTGTAGTTCTGGTTGTATATTTAGGTTGAACCTCCACCCCTATTTTTCCAGTCCTTTCAGAAAAAAAGCATCTCCACTGCTGTCACTCTCATGATACCATAGACATTATGTGATGGGTGACAGGCAGTTTTGCTTGTACTTTTTTAACTGCGCAAAGCGTATTGCATCAAGCCTAAACTAAATACTACTCTGGTCTTTAGTTTAGCACCTTCTTCCATATATTTGCTGACTTGTGGCACACAGCAAACAGGCTTTCTTCTTGCCACTTTCTTCAGGACAGATTGTAGTAGTTTATGGCTGTTATTCTGTCAAGAGATTCTTCTACCCGAGATGTGGATCTTTACAGCTTCTCCATGGGGCTCTTGGCTGCTTCTTTAATTAATGCCATCCTTGCCCAGGATGTCTGTTTAGTTGGATAGTAATACCTTATTAGGTTTGCGGTCGTCTTCTATTTTGCGCTTTTAGATGATGGACTAAATGGTGATCTGTGAGATGTTCAAAGCTTTGGATTTCCATAAGCTTAACAGGCTTTAAACTTCTCCACACATTCATTGGTGATTGTAATGCTGTTTGTTCACTAACATTTTCTAACAAACCTCTGAGACCTTCAAAGAACAAATGCACTTCTTTGTGTTGATCTACCACATATGTATGGTACTCGTAAATTATTGTAACTTGACAAAATTCACATGGTCATCTTCTACACTGCCAATATTCAGTCTGCCCTGTGCATAATCATCACTGTTTGGTTTGTCTCATCCACAGAACAGGGAGGTCCTGACTGCAACCAACAATTATGTTTGCAGAGGACCATCAGGACTGACCTATCCTCCATCCAGGACATGCACAGGTCTATGGTCAGGAAAAGGGCAGCTGACAGCTTTGCAGACCCCACATATCTTAAACTTTTACCTTCAGGTCAGTGCCACAGAGAACCAGCAACCAAGAAGACAGTTTCTCTCCCCAGGCTGTCTTTCTGATGAACACACTGAATACTTCGCAGCCACAGTAGTCAGCTTTCCCAATGTAAGCATATTGTACTATGACAAACTGTCTTTTTTTAAACTTTTTATATCAAAATGGCTGTATATACTGCTCTTTTCATATATATATATATATATACTGTATATATATATATATATATATATAAAATTAATGTCTGTACGTCGTGACCGTATGAATACCAAAGTCAAATTGCTTGTTTGTGCACACAATCTTGGCCAATAAAGAAGATTTTGATTTGAAAAGGTTCAAGAAAGATGAATACTTTTGGAAACCACTTCAAAATCATACAAAAAATATGCCTTTGCCTCAGATCTTTGACCACGAGATACACTTGTCTGAATATAACAATGGCTTTTACAAATCAGGTCATTCAATCTACAGAAATGAAATCATTTTCCACAGCAATATCATTACTGACCTATGTGCAGCTTTAATAAATTTAAGCTTTTTAAAAAAGGGAATATGCTGGATACCAACAGCCATAGAAAAAAGGTCCAGACCATCGAAGCATCAAAAACCATATTCTGAAACACATGATGATACATGTACAGACCCATTCAACAAATTAGAATAATACTGAAAGGTCCATTTACTTTAGGAGCTTTATCACCAGGTGAAACCTTATATAGATTAACTACACACAGATGGATGTTTAAAAGCATTTATTATTTAGCTTTGATGATTTTTCACTTACAGGTAATAAAAACATTACATTTAAAATTGGAATATTACATCAAACCAAAAAAAAAACTATTTTTAAAAACAAAAATATGGGCTTAGTGAAACATATGTTTCATACCTGTTTAAAAGTTATTTTCAAAATGGTACAAACGGGCCTCATCTTAACATCTTAAAATAGAATTGCTATTCTAATTTACTGAATATGACTGTACATTACAAGCACAATATATCATCACTGCTGTCAGCTAAAAAGCACTTGATTTTCTATCAACCTTAAGCCATATAAAATATTTAATGGTGTGGCAAGGATGAGATACTCTGTGAAAAAGAAATTATGAATGATAAAAAAAATATTGCTCTGATAGTAAAAGAAGCAGGAGACGAAGTAACAGAATTCTGCCGTTACCCTGTTTTCATCTCCATTTCCCTCTGACACTCTCCTTCTCTGTTAATGCACTCTATTACCAAGAATCATTACAGCTTAATTCTTCTACCACAATGAGGCATGCATTGATGGTCACAAATTTAATGTGGCACATTTGCCTCAGTCAGTGGTTGTGCATTTTATTTTTCTGCATATTTGATTCTCTTTATCCAACTTTGATTAAGCAAATCAAAGTTAGATAAACCTATAAGAATATACTATATCACACTTATACTTACAGGTTGAACGTACTGAAGTTACTAGTACTGCTGGAGTAGTACTTTTTAAAGATGCTGTATAATTGAAACCAGATATGCACAGAGACTATGTAAAAGGATGCACCGCATTTTCTCCACACTGTATGACGTTAAATCACACTAAAATTTTCCCCTTTTAGGTAAGGATTCTCAAAATTTTATTGCTACTGGAGAAGACAGATTCTTGTTTTTTTTTTGTAAAAAACATGGACTATATTGGTTTTAAACCAATTTTTAACTAATGTGGCTTTATGCTTAAGGCAGTAGTTCCTTACCGTGGGACTCAAGCCCCCCTGCATGTTTTAGGTGTCTCCTATGTCACACACCTGACTTAAGTAACTGGGTGAATAAGAGGCTTCAGCAGGACTCGCTGGCTAAGTCATCATTTGAATCCAGTGTGCTGGAAAAGAATGGGGGGAATGGGGGGTTGAGGACCAGAGTTGGGAACCAATGTATGCCCATGCAGTTTAGTTTTACTTCTATAAAACCACATGACGTGTTTCTTAAAGAAAAAAGATCTTTGTATTTGAGTGCATTTGCAAACTGTAATTTTTTTATGTTACTTTCAGAACAACTGCTTCAACTTCACTGTGCAACTTGTGTCAGTACAGGTTAGGACATATTTTATGAGTATAATAACAGCACTTACTAGCTTAAGCCAGTATCTAGAACAAAGTAAGTCTTTTACTTTGTTTTAGAGTTCATGCACCAAAACAGGTTCATCTCTGAGTCACAGAACTAGTGTCCTCCCTGCACAGTATGATGGCTGGACATTGACATTAAGTTTATTCATGTATATTATTATTTAATAGATGAAATACCTTTTTTAAATAGATGAAATACCTTCAGGTATATGGAAATTCCTCCCAATTATAAACCAGACCGAGTTATTATTACTTTTCCATGATGTCACACAAGGAAGCGGTGCATTTGAAATGCTGCTTTATACCATAATTTCCAGACTATTGAGCGCACCTGAAAATAAGCTCCACAAATTAACTTTAAAAGAAGAAAAATAAATACATAAATCGCAGTCCTATAGGTCACATTTGTTTATAAACCCCAGGTGTTAGTTACATGAGTTATTTACATAAAAATGTTTTATTGAAATATGTACTGTAAATGTTTTTTTTTTTTTTTTTTTTAAACAGTACCTACAACACAAACTAGCTGCTTATAAAACTAATTGATCGTAATCTTAATTTTCTTCCTGGACACTGAAACCACTAAAGTTGACTTATACTACATTTTCCACACACATATTGGCCTATTTTTAATTTCATCTTACATTATAAAAAAAAAAAAAAAAATCAAATCCCATAAAATGGAGGATAATTTTCTTTAATGCCAAACTATGTGAAATTATACACAAAGCAGTTAAAAGAAAATTTATTCCAAAATCGATACTTTTTTATGTTTTCAGAGTAAAATAAAGTAGTTTGAGTGAACTTGACACAGAATTGCAAGGCGACAGGCTGCTATTCTACCAGAAAGAACAAGATGAGCTGACAACAAAATGAGAACGAGGGAACATTAGACCACAGACAACACAGCAGTGACAGGCAATGAGGGAGTTAAAAGAAGGGTATTTTGTAACCTAAAGTGATTGTGGGTAATAAACCTTGGTCAAATAATGTTTCTGATCTCATCTCAGAGTCTAAAACTGGGCACAACCAGTGAGAGACTCCAATGTCTTCAGATTATATATTGAATTAGAACTGCCTAAATTTATTTCTAAGAAGAATGTGTATGAAAATAAATAAAGGACTGAAACGCAGGGATTTCCACCAGCTTTGACCCAGGGCTTACACCACACACCATAAACGAGGACAACATATGAGTGGAAAGAAGTAGAAGGAAGAAGGAGAGGGTTAAACATATGATTTAGTTACCTTTAATCTGGTTGCTCTCCATATTGCCATCTTGCATTTTACCTATGATGAAGACATACAGGACAACAACAACAACAAAAATAACCAAGACAGACAGGTCAACAAACCGTCACCACATAGACGAAACAAACAGTGAGACAGGATAATGACTTTTAATAACATCTTTGTGACAGTCACATAAAAAAGGCTTGTGATACATAAGTGATGTTATGTAACAGTTTGCTACGGCCTCTCAGAAGTAGGTCAGTAAGTAAGAGCTGTATTATCTATCAATAAATTAGAAATGAATTAAGAACAAAAGTTTCTTTGGCTACTCAAAGGGTCAATTTGTCTAACTTGGGGAAACAAATACTAGAATATTATTAGAATAATATTTAATTTATTTTTATCTCAGTAATTCAAATAAAAAAGTGAAACTCACTATGTTAAAACCAGATATTCAGATACACTATAAGAATGCATATCAAATTATTTTCTTATCACACCAGATTAAATTGTTCCTGTTTTTCCTGTCAGTTTTATTATAAACCTTTTTCAAATGAGATAGATTTTTTTAACTCTTTCCAGAGTCTGATGTCTAAATACTTTTTTTAGTACTTTGCTTAAACATTTTGAGCATGCTTGGCATGTGCTTTCCGCAGTATTTGCTGAAATTTTGACCCATTCCTCTAGAACCGGTGTAACAGAATGATGTTTATAAACCTTTTCACACTAACTTTCTATGCAACTCTAATACAATTACATTTTGTCCTTATCCTCCTTTTTAACAATTTATGTGTATGTTTTGGGTCTTTCTTCTTTAGAAAGACCCATTTGTAGCCAAGTATTAATTTCTTGGCTGATGTCTTGAGGAGATGTGCCAATATTTTCATATAATTCTCTTTTCTAAACAACTACATCAAATGATGCTGCCACCCACTGTACTTAACAGTCAGAATCATGTTCTTAAACAAATTCTCTCCTTTTTTATTCTTCCACCGCATCACACAATGAGGCGTCATTGTGTGATGCCTCATTGTGTGATGAGGCATCATTGTGTGATGTGGTGGAAATACATCTACAGGTGTTCCTCAAATGCTGTGAATTAAGCTATTTGAAGCACAATGCATCTTCCAGCAAAGAGTGGCTCAATCAGGTGCTTTATGGCTGAAATATATAAAATTATAAGAAGCAGAAAAGGCTTGAGATCACTGATCAGTTATCAGCTTCATTGTGCTGCATGGAGACTGTTTCAACACAATCTGTCTTTATCAGAGTCACAAATGAACACAGCAACAGAGCATAAAGTTTGGAGTTTAATCAGCTCTAAGTCATATTCATTTAAGTTAATAGACAAAATACTAAAATTATATTAGTCTGTGTGTAATGGATCTATAGAATAAGTGTTTCACTTTTTTAATTGAATTACAAAAATAATATTCTTTTGCGTTATATTCTATTTTATTGAGATGTACTTGCATATTAAATGCAGCAAAATGGAATAGTAAAAAAACCTGAGTTTTAATATAAATATTTTTAAACATTATATACCATGAGAGTCAAAGTATATGTTACATGATGTTTACGGCAACCAGTCGAAAGAGCATTGCACTGAAGACGGTGAGGGAATGTACAGCACAAACATAAGTACACCACATACAAACAGCAGACAGCATGCAAAGGAAAGTTCAGAAAACGCATGCGAATCACATTCAGAGGAAGGCAAACTGGAGATGTGAACACAACAAAGAGCAAAAAAGAGCCTGAAGTAAAAGCCTCCCACATGATGAAGTTATGCAACAACAACTGGGGGCATTTCAGAAGCTACGTTTGGGGACACGAGTTTATTATGCCTTTAGTCTACTCGATAGAAGGAAAGTTAATTACAGTCAAATTAAAAACCAGCCAATAACATAACAACTAATTTTAGTCTATAATGTTTACATGTTTTTATAGGAAGACAATCAGAGGTCTAACTACATCTATTTTACAATGTTTGCCAATGTAAATGTCAAAGAAGAAAATGCAACTAGAACTGACAGCTAAAATACCATGGCGAGCCCATTATTGTCAAAACTTGCACATTAAGCCAGTTTACTAAAGTAACAATAAAGCTGAAAGTAAAAAAATGTTGCATTTCATCCCAGGACAGAACATGGTCACCCCTCCCATCTTTACCATAAACATCTTGGAGAACCACTCCAGGAACCCAGAAAGGAGAAACATCAACACAACACTAAATGAGAATAATGCTTCTGCATCTTATCCTGGTGAAAATAGAGGATCAGTGCTACATGACCTCCAAGTTCACCAAACAAAATGAGATGACCCTACCACAGAAGTTTGAAACTGATTATTGCCATACTGAAATCTAAATTAATGTATTTATTTGTATCTCAGTCTTATCATGAATTGTCAGCATGAAGGCCTAAAATGCTTTCATTACTTGTAAAAATACATAGTGATGGATGAAGCAATCTGTTACCGGTGTCATACATAGAAACTGAAGGCACACGGGGACAATAACAAGAACACAACACTAATTTCTACAACTAAATCAGGCATGCATGGACAGCATGGACACAAAAAGGTCCCAAATAACTAAGGGCAGAAATCAGCAGAAGGTAGGCATCCATGATAGGAGGCAGTCGGAGAATGAAGAAGGACAGAGGACAAGTCAAAAGTCACAACAGAGAGAGGTCAGAGATCAGACATTGTGTCAACCTACCATTAATTAGGCTGGCAGTGCCAGGGGCATTAATGCCTGCAGCCCCATCCGTGGCTATAGTTGCAATGGGGTGGTTTGGGGGATGGGAGCAGTCTAGCCAGTAACAATGAAATTTCAACGTGAATGAACCAAAACACACAAATACACACACGCCCCCACAAACACGCCCAACCATGTGCACACACAAGACAGTGAACAGAAATAACATGGTTATAGCAGAATACAGAGATTCAGCATAATATGCAGACTTAATGATTAGTGTGAAGCATAAACATTTATTTGTAAATGCAGTATTTAATCTTTTTTATCCAACAGCTATGATCTTGTGCAGGAATTATTTTTAGGTAAATAAAACAGTGCAACAGTAAACAGACGTGAAGCATGAGATATAAATATGTCAAAAACTATAACCACCAAGATAAAAAAATATATATCGCAACATTAACTGTAAAAGTTAACACTGGTTGATGTAGTAAATAATACAATGATACTGAATGTGTCCAATTAGGTTTAAATGATTACATGGTCATTTTTATTTAGGTTTTAGATAAGATAAGCTTTTTCAAACCATGTTATTCATGTAATGTCTATAAGCATCACAAATCATAATTCCATTTGTTGCATAACCAACAAATAATCAGATTAAAAATTAAAATCTCCAATGTAAAGTAAATAAAACAAGGAAAAATAGCATATCCAACCAATTAACAGATAATGCTTTATTTGATAATAAAGAATGAACTATTATTTCTCCTGGTAAAAGAAAAAAAAAAGAATAGTGGCCATTCAGTAACTAATAAGTAACTGTGTTTTTCTAAACACATTCTATTACTTATGTCAACAGGCACTGTTGACAGAAAAATGCTCAACTAAAATAGTTTTTGGTCTCAATTTGTTTACAATCAAAAGTAACAATTAATTCAACATTTTTAAGACTACTGGGATCTTTCAGTCTAAAACAAATTAACAACGAATGAAAGCTAGAAGACTGTCTAAATTAAAATAAAATGTTGCCAATTTGTTCGTTTTCTGATCTGAGAAAATCTCCAGAGATATTAGATTTTAAATTTACTGACTACATTTAGTCTGAGAAAGCAGTAATAGTAAAAAAAAAAAAAGCTTCAAAGCAGACAGCCTTAATGGCTTGTGCTAAACAAGAATAGAGGCGACAACGTTTAAATCTGCTTCTGCTGCCGGTACATGTTCTGTACACCTGCAAGGCTGTCACACTTATGTCATTGTTCTATAACAAAGCACTGAGATGAGTCTGACAGTCTGTTCAAAGAGGACCAATGTGAGCTAGTTAGTTTGATGAGTGCAAAGCTTGTTATATAGCAGCAAAGGGTTATGCACTATGAAATATGTTAACTGTTAGCACTTAAAAGGATACAGTGTTGTGATTATAAAATATCTCTTTTTAAATTGGAGGAGTGGCACTCGGCTCCAGGAAAGGAGTGAATAATCAGTGGGATTTATCGGGAATCACTTTCAGAATAACTAGGCACAACTCCCAGGGGTCAGAGAAAGGTGATACTCTACCTGTGTTCTGATGTCCATCTTCCACTGCCTCTCCTTCGAGGAAAATTTGGAACAATAAGAGAGTAAGGACAATGATGCACCTGAACCCAAAGAACCTGGCTACTGCATCAGTACCACCAGTACTCATCTCATACAGCACGAGTACACATTCATCTGACTGTAATGCAGTGTATCAGACAAGTACCTCTGGTTATACCTTAGTGTTTAAAATGTATCAGATACTTAAAAACACTTATATAACACAATGGGCTACACAGACTTTCCATACATAAGGTAATGAAATGACAAAAGCTGAGTTGAAGGATATGCTGCAGAGTAACACTGTCAAAAATTAAAAACACAAACAAAGCCTCAGAATGATTAATATTTAGGGATATAATTATTTTACCTTTTTTCTCTTTCTTCTCCTCTTCCTCAACACCAGCCCCAAGAAGGGTAAAGATGATTCCAGTCTGTGAGTTGACACCAACTGCAGTCACCACCATACGTCCTGACCCCTCCATTACATGGGTCCCTGAAAGAAGGACAGCATGGTAACAAAAACACTACACATACATCTATATTTCAGTGACTATCTACAGAGTTGTGGAAAATATTTGCTCCCTTAAAGACTTCTTCTATTATTACTTTTGTCTTATTTTAGTGTTTAAAATCATCTCACAATCTTTTAAACAAAGATAATCTGACTAAACAGAAAATGAAAGTTTTTTTCTAAAAAATATAAAAATTATTAAACCTAACCCAATTTAAAGCCCTATAAGTAATTGCATTGTTGATGTTACACTGTAAAGTGTAATTATATTCTATCTCACCAACCACACCCAGGTCTAATTACTTCCAGAGTTATAGATTTAAGAAATCATTTACATATAACCTACCGCATTTAAAACAGGTAAAAAAATTACATCATGCTTTGAGTGAAACATTAAATAAATAAGCAACTAGTCTGGAAAGGATTACAAGGACATTGCTGAAAGGCAATAACAACAAAAAAACACTCCTATTATTTTTGTATGAAATAACTCATGTTTGTTGCTTCTGGTCATTGTACAAGTAAACTTGGTGCAAAGTGCAGTTTTTTATGTTTTTTTAAAGGACACCATATAGACAGTGAAATATGGGGTGGTGGAAGTGTGATGGTTTCTGGCTGTTTTATTGCTTCAGTACCCAGACAGCTGGTGTTATCATGATTACTCGTCTCTAGCAAAAAATCTTAAAAGAGAATTTCCAGCAACAAAAAAAGAAAGATAATGAAGGATTTGGAGTGGCCTACTTAATGTTCAAATTAAATTTGAATGAGATGCTTTTGCTTAACCTTAAATAGGGCATTCATGCTCAAAAACCCTCTAATGTCACAGAGTTAAAATGATTATGCTAAAAAGAGGGTACTGAAATTCATCCCAGCCGCATAACAACTAATTTCTAGTTATTGCAAATGATTCATGGCAGTTGTTGTGATGAAAGGTGGAACAACCAGTTATTAGGTTTAAGGGGAATTATTTTTTCTACATAGGCCACAGTTGGTTTGGATAACCTTTTTTCTGAAATAACAGGGTTTTGTTCAAAATTCTACTTGGTCTAAAACATTTAGGTTTTACAAAACATAAATAAAAACAGGAAATATTTAAGGGAGGATACACTTATTCACGGCACGTTCTTACACTTTGAATCCCTGAAGCTTTAGGATATATTTAAAACTTCAAACTAAAAAATAAAATAAAAAAACACACTCAAATCAGTAAAAGTCCTACAGTTTAAGGACAAACCTAACAGTTCTCAACACTACCAATAATTGAACATTTAAAGGTTTTGAAGTATGCCTTTTTGACATCATTACAAAGTGAATGTGTTTTAAAAGCTTCTTGGAAATAAAAAAAAACACCTTCTAGAGATTTGGTTCTTACTAATATTTAATCAGTGCTGTTGCAGTAAATTATTAAATACGCTTTCTGCTTCACAGAAAGATATGAATCAGAAAAATGTTAAATGTCCTTATTAAAGAAGCTAATCTATATTAAATATTTCAAAGCAAGAGTGAATAAATGTGCCAGATACAGATATGTGTCGACTGCAAACTACATTAGTTTCTGTGGAGTGGTGGCACCTTACACACACATACACGCGCATACACACGCAAATTCATTAACCTTCGTGAGACGAAGTTGATGTGGGTGAGTCTGAGGCTAATTAAAGCAGCCAGCAAAAAGGCACACAGCTAATTATCCAAAGAAAAAAAGAGTTTAACGTGATACTAGTTTAGCCCACATTTTTGTTGCCCGTGATATTCCTGGTTTCCTATTATTTATCTAATTTTCTTATTATTTAGAATACTTGTGCACCAACGAGAAAGTTATCAATGTCGTTGCACATCATTGATGATTTGTCAGTTCTTTCACACAAAAAGAAATAAAACCGTCCCAAATGTTATAGTAGTTTAATTAAATAGGAGAGAGGCCGTACATAAATCAGAATATAACCATTTATCAAAATATGAAAATCACGAATTTGATATCATGTCTTTGAGTGAAATAAGGCTTACAACCTAGCCAGAAAATACTGATTGTATCTTTTTCTATTTCTGGCTCTCCACCACCGTGAGAAAGAGCAAAGAGCTGTAAAAAGATGTTAGAGGCAAGACAGACAAATCACCACAAGACTGCAATGGGCTATTGGGTTAAGATTAGTGAGACAGTGACACCTCTTAGTTTCTCAAGACAATAGAAAAAAATTTAAATGACCATGATTTGCCACAGTATGGAGCTCCTTGAAAAATACTATTATATGGTTTAAAATAGGATTTTAAACCTTAAAATCAACTATACAAGAGGAACTTGTCAATCATACAACGACAGGTTGATCTAAACCTCACCAAGTACATCACTGGTAAAACACTGCAGGAGCCACATGTCCAGGTCTGTTTTAAGACTCATTTTCAGTAACTGATTGATTTAAAGTAGTGCCTTCCTCAGACCAACATCAACAGAGTAAAGTATGGGGGTGGAAACATTATGATTTAAGCTGATTAGAAACCAATTTAATGTAAAATATTTTCTCTCAGAAAGCACACTGAAGATGAGTCATATGACACTGACCTAAAACACACCAACAATGCAACAAAATGAAAACTCCAGAATGAATAATAAATCAAGGTTTCTGGGTAATCTAGGCAGCTCTTAGAGTTCTGTTCTACATAAATAACTTTGGATAAACATGGAGCTTCAAGCTGCCAAGCAATAGCGAGGTAACCAAAATAACTTTGGAGAATTCCTTCAGAGGAGAGAACCAAAATTCTTATAAACCTAGATAACAACAACTACAAACATTTTACAGTAGTACTCAGTAGGGCTGCACAATGACTATATCATCAAGCAACATCAGCATGTCCAATATTCATACTGCAAAGTACGTCTATATTCCTAGTGTTAGACGCTTGCATTTCACACACTAATGTAAATAGTACTGAGCCAATTTGGCAAAGCCTCACAGCAGCAGATCTTCATGCCTGAAACAGAGGCATCGCCCAAAATGCTAAAGGTCACACAGTGATGAAAGAAGAGATGAGAAAAAAAGAAAAAAAGAATACAGGCATATATCACACTGGATATCATCATTTCAATATAATATAGATTTCTCCACCAAGTAATAAGAAATGTTCGGCTTTGGAATAAAATTAAAATAAAATTCAATGACATGCAAACAGATGAAATATTAGTGAACGCTCACTTCCTTGAAACTAAGAAAGTCTGCAGGTGATCATATAATTATTTCTCCAATATATCTAGGATGCACATATAAAAAGGGTTCCTACAAACAGAAAAAAATGCTTAATTATAATCCTTATCCTTTATTTTAGTGTGGAAAGATCAAGTTTAGTTATTTGTTTTTGCTTTGTTTGAAGGTAATATTAAACCACAAACTAATTTCACAGCAGCTTGGCCTATACCTTTCATTAAGGCGCTACAGTCTTCCTGACAGGACTAGGTTTCTTGATCAGTCTATTAGATTTACTGAAGTAACTGACTTCATATGACATCACATTATAGACCAATTCCCCTTGAATAAATTCTTTTTGACAGCTGGAAACACAGAGGTACTAAAAAACCCCTCCAACAAAGTAAGGAGGCACTTTTCAAAGGATCAAGATGCGTCTCATTTTTTTTAAAGTGTAATTTCTCAGTGTTGTGAGATTAGTCTATATCCCAATCTTTTTCATGTACATCTTTGGCTCCTGTGATGAGCGGCAAATTTACACAAGCCTACTGACTGACAATTACAAAACCATTTTACATTTTTCAGAATAAATATTTGCCAAGTGTGGTGTATATTCTGCCTGATACTATGTAGTATAATTTACTAACATACCAGATAACAACATGGGGTCCTTGTCTGCGGACTTCTTGACGTGATCGGATTCTCCAGTCAGCGATGACTCATCAATTTTTAAGTCATTGCCCTGGATCAACACTCCATCAGCAGGAAGCAGATCACCTGCAAAGCAAAACAAATTTTGAAGTATTAAATATTGTTTGTATACAATGGAACTAGAGATGAAGTAATATTATTTTTGCTTTCTCTATAGATCTATCTGCTATTAAGTCATTATTCAATTCAAGCTTAAATCTGTAAATTTGTCAGCGTGGAAAGCACTTTATGGCTTTAATCCTGTTCTAGAAATGAGACAAACTCTATTTTAGTTTTTAAAACAAGAGGCAGCTGGTGGGAAAATTAGATAATTTTCAAACATATTTAAGGTGGCTAAACCTGAGGACCATCTCACACTTACCGTATTTAATCTGCGCAATGTCCCCAACTACAATGTCGGAAACAGGCAGCTGTATGACCTGGCTTCCACGAACAACTTGAAACTTCTGCTCCTGCTCGATGCGGCTCTGCAGTCCACGGAACTGCTTCTCCTTCGACCAGTCGTTGAAGGCTGTCACCAGAACTACACACACTACGGACAAGAGGATGGCAGCGCCCTCGATCCAGCCTGCATCTGCCTCACCCTCATCCTCCACTCCCCCGGCTGCTGCACCGCATGCTGAAAAACAAAAAAGAAGCGAGACATAAATAGCATTCATCTTGGGCATTCATCAACAATCGGATTTGACCTGTTTGTTCAGATTATTACTATAGCTGAAAGGGTTGATACTGATTATTTCTGTTACCTGTCTACGTGTGTAAATCCTACATTTACGAACTGTGCTACACAATAGGCAAGTATAAAATTAAAACAAACTCTGGCTTAAATAGCCCCATGAGAATCATATGCCCTACTTCAAATGAGGCTCTGCATTCTACTGGCTGCACACTGGTAGACGAGGGTATATTGGGGAATGAAACAAGGCGCCTATTCCCAGTACTTTTTGTGCTTGTAATACTCCTGGAGCCATTGTACTCTGGACCAAAAGAAACAAAAAAACACAATAATAAAAATGAATTCTGTTGGAATTCATTTTTTTCTTCTCTTCAAACTGGATGAGTTCATTCTGTCTAGCTTGATCACTGCACTACAGTCAGCAGAACAGTGTGTTATCTTTATGCACAGTCCTGATTACAGTTTTCAAAAGTTAGCATGCTGTAGGTCATTATGGACATTAGCGTTTCTGGTTAACACTGCTCTATATGCCTTCAAATAAAATTAAACACTCAAAACTAGCTTTTTAAAATATGTTGAATGTTTTTTGTTTTTTTAAATAGGTCAAAAGAAACACAAAATAATAGGTCAATAGAAACACAAAAAAGCAAGAAACCATATGCTTAGTCACCATGGTGACTAAGCATATGATTGTCCTGTGTCTTTTTGTGTTGCCTTGTGATGGACTGGCAACCTGTTGGCATCAGCTCAATTTATGTAGTTTGTTGATGGTTTGTGATTTATTGTGATGTTTTTAATTTGTTTGTTCAGCGTCCTTTAAAGTTTTGAGAAACAAAATGTTAATATAATTAATGTTTTTAAAAAAACTAATCAATACAGATCTAGTTTTCTTTTAAGCAAATGAAAATACCCAGTTAAGTCACAATGTTTCATGTTCTATTCTACTAATATAACTATACATAAAACTTAGAAAGGTAGAAATATTAGAAATCTGATGTCTGCAGCAGTTCTCTGTGGAGCAATGAAGCAATACACAATCCAATATATTAAACCAAGACATATACTTCAGTTTTCTTTTTTTAGGTATTTTATGGGATTTAAAAATGCTATTTTGCCATCTTTTACTTGATACTCACAATTACAATGAAACTAAACAGCATCCTCCCAAAAATTATTCAAATTATTTCAAATAATTTGAAAAAATGTGTAAAAAACAAATACAGATGAAAAAACATTTGCAACAACAAAACATTTCCAGCAAAATATTCTGTAAATCAAGGTGTTTACAAAGGGCGCAGGAAGAAGAAATGGCTTATCCAGTCCTGTCTTCGTACAAGTTCTTAATCAAACTAGTGATTCAATATACAGGAATATTTGTCATGAACTCAAGACCTACCACAAAGGCTGAGGTAATAACATATCTTCTCTTTGGCATTTTCAGCTTCATCTAAGCTTGTAAATCCCTTAAAATGATGACTGAACCCCTGGGCAGGAAAAATGAAGTCCATTACTGTGATAACGAAAGAGGCGATGACTGATGCAGCTGACTCAGCAACTCTTTACTGTCTCTGTCTTCATTTCCTGTTTCATGGCTCACAGAGCTGATGTATGGGTCCTGGGAGCTCAAGGTTATTTCTCCACTCAAAACTTCATTAACCTTTCCAGTACCTTTCTAATATGCATTTAATACAGTCATAATGTGCACAAATGCTCACATTTCTGGGCAGAAAAATTTGATATGTGCTTGATGAGTCACTTGACCTCTTAAGGAAGATGACAAACAAACTAGGACCTGCCTCGCCTTTTAAAAAGAGAGTTTACACAAATGTGTATCAGTCATGATTACTGGTAGTGAGTCATTGGTTAAATTCCCTGCAACACTGAGAGCATCAGAACTAATGATGTGCTTTTCTCTAATTTTAAACCAATTGGGAGCAAGCTTCACAGGAGGAGATGCCACAGCAGCTGGGTAACTCACCATCTCCACTGGTCTGCCCAGGAGGGTGGTAGAAGGAGAGACCCAGGGATATTAGAGCAGCGATCTCCAGGATGATGAGGGTGACATCCTGCAGTGCTTCCCATACCAGCTGTAGAAATGTTTTTGGCTTTTTTGGAGGTATCAGGTTTTTACCAAATAGTTCTCTTCTTTTGTCCAGGTCTGTTTGAACACCTGCAAGACCTGAAAAGGGAATAGAATGGCTGTGAGCATAGGTGGGGACATTCATTTAATGAAAAAAAAAAAACATAATAAATATCCAAATGCTTAGCTGTAAATGAATTTTGCTGGTTAAACATGTTGATCCCAGACAAATGTACTCTCAATCATTTCTGTTGATTTTAATTTCCAGACATTGTTCTTTTGTACATTTGTCTTTCCAGCCCCTCCCCTACCACAAACACACCAACTCAAATTACCAGATTGAGTCATGGTGGGCCACAGATTTCTGCATTCCTTATATAATTCAGCTCAAGCGAGAAGGGCCTTTATGCTTTGACCTTATCCACCTCCTCAGACACTGTGATCTATTGTGCATAAATATCTTTAGTACATTAATGTGAAGTGCTTCATGCTGGCTTAAGGCACAATTTATTTTTAGAAAGCAGTTCAGGGATTTTCTTTTCATATGAGCGCAGCATTGAATTAAAAGTATAGTTTGGCAGGACCAGTGACTGTTTTTTTTTACAGTTGAGAATTTATGGACAAGTTAATAAAATCAAAAACTGTTTTAATGAGAAATTACATCTACCTTTAATATAATCCGGACAGTTATCAGATATTTGGAGTAATTTTATAATGGTAATCTATTGGTGCACACAATTGATATTCTCATTCTGAATGTCCTTTGTTACTAGTCTTTAATTAGTTGCCATTAATCATAAAACCTTGAAGTGCAGTCTTTATATACAGTACAGTAATGTTATCCATTTCTTTACAATGTAAAGTCAACTGTGGTTGAATAAACTATAGTTGATAAAGCAAGCAAGAATTTGGTGATAGTTCTGAAAAAGGTTCCATGTGTTGGCTGTATGACTGTACTAAGCAGTTTGAGCAAAAGGAGTAGATTTGTGACGCAAATTTAAAACTGGAAAAATAATCCAGAGGGTGTACGCCTTTACCAACAAACTTTAACCGGTAATAACAGACTAACGAATGTCCACTGCAAAGGCATTCAAGAAGGAACCCAACAGTAATCTGAAAATAAAGCTGGTTTAAGGCAAATACAAGACTGACCGCTGTGTCCTGTTTGATCAGTAGTTTTTGCCTGGGAACTTTTCTAAAGATATAATCTTTCATATTGTTGAATAATGAACTCTGGCCTTAGCTGAGGCAAGTGAGTTCTACACTCATGAAATGGAGTGTAGAACTCGCACTCCAAACGGAGAAAATGTTCCACCTTTTCTCCATTTGTGGATAAAGGCTCTAATTAATGGTTCGCTAGAGTCCTTTAGGTAAGGGCGTAGCGTATTGCTTTTGAATTCTTTCTACTGAAATGATTTCTTGAATATATGTCATTTGTAAAAAACAATTCACAGCACATGCCATTAGCTTGATGGCTTTATAGTTTAAAAAAGGTTTTTGCACTTGGGTTGTTTAGTCTGTTTAAAATAAATTCTGGTCCATTTCTGTGTGTGAACACAGTAATTGCACTAGAACCCACATCAAAACAATTGCATTGGTTCTAAAACTCTTAAACCAATGCAACTGCTACACGGTGTACATTGTCTCACTCATATTTGGGCAGATGACTACATATCCCAGCTCCTACAAACACCTCATGAAAACACTGAAGTGTTCAGATTGTTCAGTAAGCAAATAAGACAGATGGGGTTTGAGCAGATGACTGAGCGGTGCTATGTTAATGTTAACAAGATAAGTATGGCTAAACCCAGTTTGTCCTAGCATAAAGGATGTATTGGTTGAGACAAAATTACCAAATAATGACAAATAATGACAGAAAGACCCACGACTCTGTTCAGTTAGTTATTAAAACACATAATAAATAATCAGATATAAGAGCTATTTTATTTAACAATTGGACATTCTGGCCTTACAGAGTAGAAGTAAAAAAGATTGAAGGACTGAAGGCTAAAACATATTGTGCAGTCTATCAGTGCAAATTATATTTACATCACATTTTATGAAACCTCTGAATATTATATTAAGTTGCAATACCAAGTTGGACTCTATCTGTAGCTAACATAATTAATGTTGCTTTTCAGTGCTAAATCATTGTCTTGTTGCTGACTGCACACAAAAGCATGGCAAGTATTCACGGGAGCTCTCTGTCTCTCTTTCTCCCACACAACAATGCATGTTATGGCTGCCTTATGTCATGCATAGTGCGTCACAGGGTCTCCCAGGATTGGCCTGGGATTGCACCTGATAATATCGCTGCTGCTTGACAACGCTCACATCTAAATGCTTATGACAGGTGAGAGGACTAGGTATTGTTGCAGAAAATAACCGGTGCTTCAGCAAATCAAACGAGGAGAAGGATGTTGGAAAAAGAACAGGAACATTAAAGAAAGAAATGTTAACATGGCTCACAGTAGACAGAAGGAAGGATATTTCCTCCTATGTTGTGCTAGTTACAAACAGATTAGTCTATAAATAGGATCATTAGCTATTCACTTTTAATTATTTCTATGAGATGACCTGGCATGCTCTTCCATTGATCTCCACAGAAGCCTTCTTTGCATAACATGTAAACGTCTCTGCGTGAATGCATGTGAGTGTATGGCCGGGTCTGTGAGTCGTGACTAGCTACTTGTGCTGTTTTGTGTGTAAGAGAGCTGTGCCAGCATGCCTGTGGTTGCTTACACTATCACATGATAACATCTGAGCTCTTATATTTGCCAATTACCATTGGTCAGATACACACACATAGTGCACGCATACACATGCATGCACTATAGATGCATGCATGTGTATGCAGACAAGTAATGTTTGTGAATATCTGTGCACAGGCACATATAATGATTACAGATATTAGGGTGCAATTTTTTCAAAGTCCCTGCCATTTTTTAGTTCTGTCTAGAAGACATCAAATACAACTTCTAGTTAGATTTATTTCCTTTTCTGCCACATTCACCAACATTCACTCTTTAGTGGTAAAAACAACCGATAGAAATAGCAGTATTTAATTAAACCTTTAGTAATCAAGAACCATATCAATTGAAGGGTAACTTTGAATTAAAATACATATATACTAAAATACATAGTTGATGCTCTTGCTTTATAAAGCAATCTATGTTGTAATTATTATTCATCATACATTATGCTTCACTGCGATGCTCTTTGGAGTTTCTCACCAATATTCAAACCACACACAAGAGAAAGAATGAAAAAAAACTTTTTTTCTGTAAATCAATAGTAATAAATAATAAAGTACAAGAGCTGTACTTGTGTAACTTTCTTCAATCAGCAATGCATTTCTCCATATTTGAGTATATTTGTAGGCTTGTGGATTTAAGCACATTTTAAGAAAATCAAATTCAACAGGCAATTGGATTTTGAAATCAGTTTTCTACTTTTCCTTTAATTACGACTGTGTGATGTTTGACTCTGAAATATTGTTCAGTGATGCTTAGTTTAAAAAAATTAAGTTTTACTGATATCCCCTAAAACTGTTAGAAGAAAATACAACTGTAATTTAGACGCTTAAATGCTACTAACAGTAACTACAAAACACATTTGTTGGGTGATTAAAATGCAAGATGCTAACTAATATGAAACATATTAGTTACATAAACATATGAAACATATTAGTTAGCATATGTTTCATATGTTCTAAAAGTTACAGTGCCCTGTAACTTTTAGAACTGCCTTCCTTCTGTCTGGTATAGACTTTCAACAAGATGTCTGAAACATGCCTCGAAGATTTTCAACACAAATATTGCATTTCTAAAATACTTTGTATTAATTTTTTTTTCAATAATTATTTTGATCATTATTGACTTTTTGTTCCAGTGTTGCATAAAATATGGCCTAACATCATGTAACACAGAAGAGCACACTTAAAACCTTTAAATAATTTTCTTACAAAACACTTATTGGTTTTTATTCTCCCGCATTTTTGTAAGATTTCTGACTAGCTACAAAACTGTTCTTGGAAGCCCAGCAGAGTATTATCTATATCTGCTTTGACAAAGGCAGCCATCCTAGTATCCCATTTTCAGACAAAACTTTATGCCTTCATGCTTGCATGAGGCAAAATGGGATCTTCTTAATTCAGAGGGAATATGATGGCATATTTTAACAGTTGCCCTTTTTTTGTCAGGGGCTAAAAATAGATCTCCATGGAAACACTATGCATCCCACTCAGAGAACAGAAATACCCACGACTCTGAACCTTGGAGAATGTGTGAATATGTAAGTAAGTGCCGGTTTTGTGTGTCCATTTTTGGTGAAAGGGAATGTGTGGGCACATGTGCACATGCAGAAAAGACTTAAGTAATGCGGTGATATTTCTATTTTCATCAACAGCATGGTTATCACGAAATATATACAAAATATTAAATTTAGTTAAAAAAAAAATTACAAATTAGAAACTGTTCATATTTCTGAAATGTCTTGTTTACTCCAAAATACGCCAAAAAGTTCTCGCTTCTCTGTCTCAACTAATTCTGATCTTTCAGATTTGGGAATGGTCTTTGTTTTTTTATTGTTATTTTTTGGCCAAATTTAGGGCATGTTTGATTCTCTTGGTTACATAAAAAAATTATCAGCTTGGCATTCTACAACAAGCTATTACATTAGTCCTGATCTTATTATATTAATTTATTGAATTTTATCCTGGCCATTTGTGTTCTTATGTTAGAGTCAGCTTATTCTTGTTTTATTTCTTCCTCTAGCCATAATTTTTGTTGTTCTTAGTTAATTTCCTGGTCACATTTCTATTCCCTGCAAGAAACTGGCAGTCAAAATCTCTGTTCCTTGGATTCAAATTTTGTTTCTGATTTGATTACTTCATGAATATTTGTTATAAAATTGTAATTTTTCATTATAACATGATTAAGGTTTATATTTACTCTTACCTTTTCTGTCTAGCATTTTTAAATTTATTTTTTGCATTTCCTGTATTTTGAATTTCAGGCATCCCATCTGAAGAAGCCGGTTTACTAGATGTGCCAGGATATTTCAAGGCATAATTAAAATTTCAAGGTTGACTATTATATCAAGTATGGATCCAGCAGGCCAGACTGATGTAATAGAAACATGTGCTTGTATGACCTTCAACCACTTGGATTATTTGTGAGTCGGTGCATGGGTGTGTAGGCGTGGGTGGATGCGTGTATGTGTAAAAATAAGTGTTTGTGTTGTGTGGGTGTATGTGAGCCAGTTTGTCACCTGGAGGTGCACAATAGTGAGAATGGTGGAAAACCTGCAAGACTTGGCACCCAAAAGCCGCAAAGGACAGGTGAATCTGGCTCTAAAGGTAACAGCAGCCTCAGGCAGACAGACAAGGTACCAACCCAAGAGCAGCCACACCACTATGTCCCACTGTGCAGATCAAGCCTAGGACCCAGTCCCTTCAGGGGCCCAGGACCTCTGGCAACAAGCCAGCACAACATAAAGCAGGGAAACCCCCCCCACATTGGTCAGCAGCAAGACCCCAAAAGGACCAGAGGGTACACCTGCATGGTGCTCCACAATGCCTGCAAAGTCCATCGTCCTGCGCATCAATGTGTGGTGTTGCAGTTGGTGATTGTCTGAATATGTGACCACTAAAGTGCACAATGTGACTGTGTTTTCAGATGAATACTGATGCTTTAATTGAACAAACAGTGGAGGAAAAAAGTCAAACTATAAACTGTGACAATGAAAAGTCTTGTCATGGTAAGAAGTTTAACACAATAAAATAATATGATAAATGCCCACCCCTACATACTTTACAAGAAAAGAGACAATAGTTCCTTTACTCAAGGTGGAAAGAACAAGATCAGAGTTATGTGTCTTGCCATAAATTTTCATAGTTCTCAATTACTCCAGTGCAGAACTTTCGGGAAGTCCTCCAACAGTAAAATTTGTATATAATAGTTGGGACCACACAGGAAAAGGTTTTGTATAGAATGTGTGTCAAGAAGAATCTGCAAGAACCCCAAGGTTCAAAATGACAACCTTAAGTTCTGGCAATGTATAAGAAAGATACATTGCCAAATTTCTCTGGTTTTGAGGACTATGCACCGGCATTTATGTAAAGAATTTTCTTGCCAATTTTTGTTTTGTTTTAATGATTAAGGATAAACTTCCTCCACTCTGTGGTAGAAGGCCATTTCTCTTTGGAACGAGTTGATGTCAGTTGTTGTCACCACATCAACTCATGCGGTATTTGACCGCTGGGCATTGAGTGGTCACAGTCACAAAGGCCAAAGATTCAAGCAAATATCCTGTATTGTATGGAAACAAACAAGTAATTTCATGATGGCTCACTGGGTCACTTGGACATATGAACTCATATGAACACAACACACATGAATAAATCATTTCTCTGCCAGAAGGCAGCTCTTTTTGAATGTTAATGGAGAGGAAAGTGACAGTGTGGTTTGTGACACAAAGTCACATTATAAATGTACTGTGGGTGGTAACACATAGGTTTTGCTATAGTTTGTTTTTTTATTTTTAAATAGAAGACAAACATATGTGAAAGTGTAACTAAGACCCTTCAGAAAACTAAACCCCAACCCTGGCAAATTAAGAAAAAAATTTCAGAAAAGAAGGCTTAGCCAAGAGACACAAACGAGAGTGGGGATGAGAGGAGGGGTTGAGTGGGGCTCTGACCAGGACAAAAGAAGTACTTTGTCAACGTATCTACTTTGTCACTATATTTATTGATTTTTCCAGATTCCTCTAGTGACTTGTTTTCAAAACAACTAGTGATAAATCTAGCGACTCTTTTTCTGTGTTGTTGGAAACTTTTATGGTGACAACGCTCTTCAGCTCAGCTGGAAGATTTGCCTTTAGCCTCTCCTGCCTCCTCCGTACTGCAGGCAGTCTGACACAGTCATCCGTTCAACACCAAACCTTCACCAATAGTCAGAAAATATCAAGATTTGCACAGAAACATAAAAATAGAACCCTAAATAATTTATTTAGACAAGGTTGATTTGGGAGTTAGTTTCACTTTAAATATGCACAGCTCTGAACTTTAGAAACTAAAATCACACATTCTGACAATCACCAACTGACCTATAAGACTTTTTACATGTGAAATAATAGACCAATCAACAGCTTCATTTGAACATTAGAACCAGATACTGGACCAATTAAATAAAACTTTCCTTCTTTGCTTTTTCTGCAAGAGAACACGAATGAGGACAGTCTTCATCTGTCTTCCAAAAACCAAATTAAATGTATGTTGCAATGCAGAAAATAAAGTGAGCTTGTGCGTGTGTATTTGAGCTGTGGGGGCAGCTGCACAAGTGGGTGAGTTTTGCTGTCAGGTACTGTGGTCCAAGAGCCTGACTCATGTGAGCAATGGTAGAATGGAATGAAAAGACCAAATATATGGCCATTTCTCTCACACACACACATACACGCCCCCACGCACACGCACGCACACACAGGTATTTCTACACGATATACTTATTAACAGGTATATGAGCAGAATTATTGGGGGAAACCAATAGTGTGATAACTAACTGAAGATTAAAAGTTCACTCCATATTAATTTTAAAGTTATTAACTGTTCAAAACTACATAGTTCTACAAATTATTTATAAGACAGCAACATGTGTAATTAATTCACTGTACACTGTGCAAGTCTGGGAATTTGACTGCCGATAGAAGTCATTTGCACTTCTTGGGAAAATGAAACAAGCTGAGTATCACGCAGACAGCATGAAGATGTCAGTGCATATGGTCCTTTCTGAAATTCATTACACATCCGCTTTACTGGGGGAAATCTATGGGCTTTGTTTAAGGTCAGAAGATGTTTATATATTCACTGTTTAAACGGATGTAAAAGATTTCTGCACTCTCTGATTTAAAACATGAAAAGTTTAATCCAACTTACCATCACTTGGGATTACCAAACTTAGTTCAATTCATAAAATATCAGAATAATAAGGACAATATTCAAATCCAAAAGTTTACATACAATTTTTTAGTCTCTAATAGAATTGCCCTTAAACTCAATGACTCAGTTTGTTACATTTCTCCAGACAGAACAGGTGCGACTAATTCAGGTTAGCAGGCCTCCTTGCTCACACACACCTTTTCATCTCTGCCTGCAAAAATTACAGGACTGAAATCAGGGCTTGTGAAGGCCATTTCAAAACAATGAACTTGTTTCCTTTAAGCCACTTTGTAAGTAATTTTGTGTTAAGCTTAGGGTCACTGTCCATTAGAAAGACCCATCTTGCCAAGGATTAAACTTTATGGCTGATGTCTTAAGATGTTACTTTAATATTTCCATAATGTTCTTTCTTTATGATGGTATCTATTTTGTGCATTATGGTATTGTCCTTTATTCATCTATTACCAGGTTGACCCTTACATGTCACCACCAAAATGGATACATGAAAGACACCAGTGTTCTTATGACACTGGTTCCGTTTTGCACCAAAATACCAAGATTTATGAAGTGTGTTCCTGATACCTTGCGTGATTTCTTTTAAATTTTCCATTATATGATAAAGGAAGCAGTTTGAGAGATGTTGCTTCCAAATACCTGAGATTTTGTGACGTAACCAATGAGAATCATGTAAGGGCATGACAACATCATTGCAGCTCCTCCTGTTAGTTTAAAGGAAGTAAAAAAAGAACATTTTTGGAAAAAAAAGTCTATTAATTGTTCTGGTATTTAGCAGAAATAGTTTTGGTTACCTTTACTTACCTAAAATAAGTTCAGTTTAGTCTTATTTCATGTCGAACACACAAAAAGGGTAATGCATTTTTTATACAGTTTGTGTTTATTTGCAGGTGTCAACTGTAAATGTTTTTACTCAAGCCTTTGTGATCAAAATACAAAGAGTAATAAAATTCTTCTTACTGCCTGTTTATTGACTTTATTAGTCATTTGTTTCTTTTTTCCACCATCTGAGCTTCAAACACCTTAACTCAAACCAGATCGACTGCCCTACATGAGGACAAAACTTTAATGAGACATCTGTTTACTGGCAGTCTCAGGGCACTAGAGGTGTGTTTGTGCGTGGTAAAGAAAAGAAAAGAGATAGTCAGGGTTTGTTTGGACACGACTGCTTGGTGATAAAGACAAAGTGTAATGGGGTCAGTAACATCATCTTGTAATTCCAGACTGGTCAACCATGTAGTCAGCATAGACTATCCAAGGATCACTCCTTAGTTTTCATCCATCCATTATCACTATCTTTCATTCATTTATTCATCCATGTTATTCAGCTAAATTCTCAATCCGAGTAGAAAAAGTCTCCAGGCATTGCACAGCTCTGTATTACTGAGTACATCAATATTTATAAAGCATAAAGTTGCAAGATTAATTGTAATTTTAAATACATTTATTAGCAAACTACAAGGACATTAATGGCTTATTTTCTTTTGTAAAAAATGTCCAAAAAAAAAATTTGTGCTGAAAAGTGATCAAACATCAATTAATTTTGGCTCCATGGCTTCAGCCATTTCCATAGAAAGCACAAACCCAATATTTTACCTGCACACAAATAAATTTCATACAAGCACAGGCACATATCAGCAAGCCTTCCCCCAGGGAGTGAAAAGAGAGAGCATCCGAGGCCAAGAGGCTGAAAGGGAGAGTGACAGTGGTCTATCTGCGGTCTCCCATCTGGGTGTCAGTCTCTGGTTTCGCCCAGGGGCTCAGATAAGCACAACACAATAGGGACAGCTATTAAAATTCAAACTACCAGAGAGAGTAATGAAATAGTCATGACAGGTAAGGGAAATCAACACACTCTGAGATGCACACCTTATATTTGTGGCCAGTAGTGTAGCAGAAGTGGTAAAAATAAAATGTTTGTGTTTGTCCTGAGAACAAGGAAAATATAAGGAAGTCTAAAAAAAAATTAAAATAAAGACACCTAAAATGGACGACAACAATGATAATAGTAGTAGTAATAATAATAATAATAATAATAATAATAATAATAACAACAATAATAATACCTCCTTGGTTGATAATTAATAGACAACTGAAAATTGCAAATATTCTCAGAACTATTGGGTCAGAACTATACATTCTCAGGGTAATACATTTTCCAATCTAAATAAAAATGAAAGAAAGAAAATCCTAATTTCAACAGACTCAGATTAGCTATACCATTGTTAATTCCTCAACAGGGCCACTGGAAGGACTGTCTGAGAAACAAATATTTTGTCTGTCTGTTGGTCTGTCTGAGGGACAGACCGACAACTGACCAAGACCAACTTACTGAGGTTGTCTCAGTCGGTTTTCAAACAAACTCAGGTCTGTGTTCTGGAATCTCTGCCTCGACTCAAACCAACTATAGGAAATGTAGGTTGTTGTGTCAAACAAAAAAAGCTGACCAAGGGACTTTCGCAGTGAAAATACATTTTTAAGTAGAACTTTAATTGTTTTTTTCTTTCCAAATATTTTTGACTAATGGGCTTTGACTAACAGCAAACAAAACAGCTCTTCCTTTATAAACTGAACTGATATTTAATGCCAACAGACAGTATAACAATTATAACGTAAAACGTCTTTTTATGAACTGCAAGTGTTAGAAAAGGAGTGATGCAGAAAATTACCCTTCTAAGACTACTGGGATTTCCAAACTGTATTTAATTGAGAGATTAGATTATGACAAAAGTCAGAATTATGTGTTTTTGTACATCTGACAGGTTTTCATTTTTGCCCTTTGATCCGTCTCTAAAAATATCTTTGTCTGCATATTCTGCCTTGATTTAGACCATCTGAGGGTAATAAATGTCTTTGTCTAACACTATGCTTAATCACCGTCAGTTAAACTAGTCCCCAATGTAGCTCTCAAGAGACCATCATCAAACCCTTATATGGAAGTCCAGATTTATTGCACATCATAACACATCTCAGAGGAAACATTCTGAAAGTCATAATTTCTTTTTAACTGGGTATATTCAGCATTTGGGAAAAAAAATATTTGCTGCTGTTAAATAAGACATGACAATGATAGTCAACTGTCAGCAACAACTTTATTAATATGTTCTTGCTCAGTAAATTAGAAACACCCACTGATTCCATTGACTACACTTTAGACAACAAATGTATTTTGTAAATATACTTCTCCCATTTGCTATAAGCTATGAAGTAACTTTTTCACTATTAAAGTGATCATTTTTCCTAAAGTGAAACCTTGCTGGAATCCTGTTTCAAATTTTACTGAAATGTATCACAATGAATACACAACAAAATAAATATCAAATAAACTGCAAGCCATGTGACTCATATCTGAATCCATTCGATCTTCAGTAGGCTAAGAATGACCTACCTAACAGATAAGGATGGATACGCAGTTGCAAGTGATTCTCTGCTTCATTCAACTTTGTCCATTATGAGACCGTTGAAAAATGAAGGAAATATATTCAAACTGGATTAGAAGTGTTTTTTAGTCACATCTGGGAAATGAGCAAAAGGGATATTTATAAAAGAAAGTCTTAAATACTTTATTTTAATCCAGTGTTTAGGTATTACATCATACCTAAACTCTTTGGCACAGGCCTTTCAGTTACCATTAAATGAAACCAACTTTGTGCAGAAAGTTGCATATAAAAAGTGCAGAGCCCACAGTCTTCTGGCTGTCTTTTTAAAGTGGCACCAAAGCAAAGCAGAGTTCAAGGGCTCCTAGTCGTCAGTGAAGTCCGTATTTTGGTAATATCATCACTTCTCCGATGACTACAGAGAGGATGGAGAAAGAAAGATGGAGTGAGCGAATGTTTTATGTCAATAATCTTTAACAGAGAATGTAAGAGCTGAACTTGATTCGTCACTTGAAATGACAAGACGAGTGTCAACATCACTGGCTCCCAGGAAATAAAGCTGAAGGGCCAATCCAGCTGGCCCTACCACATTCAGCCAGCACCAAATAACATTTGAGTTTTTCTTGCAGACTTTATAGCAGACATATGAATACAGTCTTTCAAAAACGCAAGTATTTGTTTATTAATTTATTGAGAACTAGCTCCCAGCCAGGTATGTCATGCATTTCAACTTCACCCTGCATAAGTACAACCTCTACACATCAAAGTGTTTACAAAATGATTTAAGATTTTTTTTAAACCAACTGACAACACAATATTGTATAATAACAATTATTAAGCTATTTTATTGGTATGTAATAAATTTATTAAGTGATTAAATATTTCTAAAGCTCATGCAAATTTGCAATGAGCATTGTTTAATATGATAAAACATATTAAATAAAACATTTCAGAAAACCTTGACTTATTTCTTCCATGTAATGGAAAAAAAAAAATCCCATAAAAACCAAAATATTTGTTTCTCTTGATTTAAGCTAGAGCTTGGGCTCTCACACATTAATTTTTATAATTACAGAAATAAATCTTAAATTAACAGTGAGTAGTGCTCACCTACACACTGATGGGAATTGCAGTTTAATTCCCACCATAAAATAATACTGGATGATGGGAATAACAGTATGTTGAACACTACTTTTGCGAGTAAATTTCACATATCCTAACTGTGATTCTATTTTACACAGTAATCATGTCAAAATTACATGTAATTGAATAAAAAATTACTTTAAAAGTAGTTGTAATAATTTACTTCTGAAGTAACACAGGCAAAACACTCTGGGACAAAATGTATTTAATTCCTTTGCTGTGCTTGTGAAATGTTTGGAAAACTGAACAAATGAATTGTTCTTTGTTCCAAAGGCTTTTTTTTTTCTTTTTTTTTTTTTTATCTACATTTTATGTAGGGATATCATGATAAACTCAAAATTGTGATATTGTCACATATTAATGTTTGGGTTGTTCATAGTTGTATAGGAAGACATAGAAATTCATTTCCATTTTAAAGGGTCTTTAAGACATCTCATCTCATTTCTTACATCGATACATTTTGTATTGCAGTGTTGACTGCTTTGCCAAAATACTGCAAGTCTCTCTCAAGGTCATTGCTTTTACACTGCAGAGATCACCTGTGTGATGTATTTATATGAGTACACACACTCTGTGCCAACAGTGGTTTGGCTCAGAGGAAAATGGCTGTGTATCATTTATAATTGTCCTTTGAGAGTCATTTCTTTCTCCTTTTCTCACTGCATCCTATTTCACTCTACAGGGTTTTTTTCGACTTCTTCCAGCCCCTTTACAGAGTCACAGGGGGAAAGAAGGAAAGGGAAGGGCAGACACCAGAGAGGAGGGGAGAGGAGAAGAAAGGAGAAGCAGAGGAGTTGAAGAGCGGGAGAAATTGTCCTTATTAAGGAGACTGCAGTTCCATGTGAGAGATCCCTTGTGGGACAGAGATTAAATAGACTGCGTCAGAGGGGAACATGCGTGAGGTGCCACAACTGGAGGATGCGATTAGTATGATCACTGGAGAAGGTTGGATGAGGATGGATGAGAGGGGATAAAAAGAGATAAAGACAGAAAGGTGGGATAAAAATGGATAAGAATGGACAAGGAAAAAAACAGAATACAATAAAGAATAGCTAAATGTGTGTGAAACATTGACAGAAAGGAGGGGTGTGAAGATAAAAAGGAAGGAGAGAAGGTGGCAAAGGAAAGGGACAAATAGTTTCCTGGGCTGTGTACATAATTTAGATGCAAAACATGAAGTAAAAAAAAAACAACACCATTTAACCACTGTGTAGTGAAGTCTGTGCCATCACAGCAGCATGGCACCAGCACGATAATACAAAAGGAAACAAGAGAAAGCATGTACAATCTTCTGCATTATTAAACATCCTTTGATTCCCAACTCTGCAAGAAAACCCTTTTTTATTCTTTGATATCCAATTTATTTGTAAATGCTCAACCTGACCTGCACATGCTTCCAGTCTATGGGAATGAGATTGGAAAAATACAACCAACTGAAAACAAGTTTAAAACCCCAATCACTATCTTCTGTGCAACACTTCAGACTCAGCATCTTTATCAAGAATGTGACCAAAATAATAAATTTTAATCCCACAGGAAAAATGAAGCCAGGGAAAATAAAGTTTTATAAAGATAAAAACAGCATGACCACATGGCATAGGAGTCAGTCACACAGAAAGCTACAATGCCTTTGTAAATCAGTCATTGACTGATACATTCTGAACTAACAGAGCTTGCCTTGTTAAAATAAGTTGATGAGGCCAATATCTCTCAATTCACCAGCAACTGAAACTAAATCTTACTTAGTAATCAGCCATTTCTCTGACACATTTAAAAAGCCCATTTTAATGTTTGTCCTTGGCTGGCCTCATTTAACACAACCATGTCATGCATCAGAAAATTTAGTTATGGTGACGTAAGAAGACTCTGTGGCACGCATCACAAGTTAGAGCAATCCAACCTCAAATTTCCAATGATTCTTGATGGTCACAGATCCTTTGCAAAAAATTATGTTATGAACTTTGTAATTAGCTTTGCCCTCTGAGTTATAGAGACCTTTGCCATAGATTGCTCAATGGTGCTCAGTTTACAGTGGCGTTTTAGATAAGCCGTTTTAATTTGGCCTCCAGATGGAATTATATAATACTGTTCCTCATTCTTATTTTAAAATGTTTTTCCTCAAGTTTTACAGAGGATCCTTTTCAAGACATTTTTGCTTTGATGCAAAGGATGACTTTTTATGATCACCAAATGACACACCAATCCCAAGTTTTGTTTTAGCTCTTCTTGAAATTAGGTCATAAATCCCTATTATGGAAATCAAGTTTTGACGTCTGTTGATAAAATCCAATTCATCCATGTCAATGTCTCAAAGCGTCAGGAAAAAAATAAAATAATTATGCAGAATCATGATTCTTGTTCCACATCAATGACATAAAAGTCCGATAAAATGCAACACGGCTATTTAGACTGTAGACTCTTTGAAAACTATTGGATATTGGACAAATTAGCATGATGCATGGAATTGGCACAGACTGCTTTTTTGTTTTGTTGGGGGAGGGGGGGGAACTGAATAAGGACATTCAAACTCCCATGAAAAAGTTGGAAATAGGTCAGATATGGACAAAAAACAAAATAATATTTGAGTTGTATTTGCCTGCTGTGAATGTAGCCTAGGAATGCTGGCATCTCTAAATGGTGCCTGTGCCATCCATGTGTCACAAAATACCCCCAGTAGCAACTTTGATATTCTGTCATTGCATTCTGAACCCCTCTACATCATCTAAGCACTCTGTATGCATATTTAACAACTATATAACATAATACTAAAACAGTCATAATCTGAGATGTACCATTTAATTGGTTTATTTGAGGGTGTGTGCACAAAATTGGTCAGAGAGGTTTATTCATATTAGCTTATAAAACACCATAGCAAAAATCAACAGAAAATATAATAATGCTCTGGATTTAAACATATTCATATGGTCCAGTATGGAATTGGAACTCAATATCAAGGAAACCTAAAAACCGTGGGTAAGAGCATCTCTGATGTATTAAATTAAGTGTTGTCAAACAAGATTTCTGAAGCGTTATCGCAGGAATCATCAAGAGTCTGTTTTTAAAAAAAAGAGGTATTGAGTACCCTGCTAGTCACGTCACATTTACTTGCATTGCACACTTCATCCACAAGGCAATTCAAAGTACTTTGCATCATAAAACATCAAATAGTCACCATGTAACACAAGCAAACAGTACATTTTGTCAAATGCCATTATCAAAATCAAACAAATACACATCAAATATGTTGATCAATGTTCAACTTCCTACTAATCAAAGCCAATTCTAATGCCTCGATTTATTATAGGAACTCAGTGTTTCAGCTGTTTTGTAGTTTTCTGGAAGTTTGTTGAAGATTTGTGTTGAATAAAAGCTGAATGCTGTTTCTTTATGTTTGGTTCTGGCTCAAGGGATGTGGAGCAGACTAGAAACAGAAGACCACTATGGTTTGGAAGGTAGACACAACAACAACAGGGGTTTAATGTAGTTTGTTGCTAAGCCATTCAGTGATTTATAAATTAACAAAAGTATTCTAGGGATCAATTATTATTGTCATGACTAACACAAAAGGCATGGCATTAGTAATTCCCTTCTTATCACTTGCTAGATAAATGACAATGGGATACTTCAGATTCAATCTAAATTTGGTGCAATCTTTATCTCACTAAACACAGATTAACATCAGTCAACAGTCAAGGTCACATGAAAACAATGTGCTACTTTTTCAGCTCGATGTGCTACTTTCCCAGCATTTCTTCACATTGCAACTAACTGTGAAAGATGTGAGGGTGGAAGGGAGAGATGATGAAGGTTATTGATGTAGAGCAGGTCTATTTAGGCTACACTGCACACTGGCCCATTGGGATACCAGCGACCGACCAGCTCACGGAAATAGAAATGGGAGCGAAGGAGAAAAGGAAAGGAAAGAGACGTAAGGTGTCGCAAGTTTAGAGTGATGGGAAGTAGAAGCATATAAAGGGCAAGACAAAAGGTTGATGGGGAGAAGGCCTGGGGAGCCAAAAGGAGAGGTTGGGAAGTACAAAGGATTTAGGTGAGTAGATATGAATACTGGAATATTCTAATGAAGAGAAAAATTAGTTGCTTTTCTTAGTGATATTCTAAAAGACATACTGTAAAGGACCAGGTTTTAATTAATCTAAAAGCCAGTCCTGAATGGCCTGTCTAAAATCTGACATGATCAATTCTGACTGTTAGCACTGATAAATTCCTGTTTGGAGTGAAAACAATAGATTTATCAGATCCAGAAAAGAAAATCTAGATCGTAATCTGACACCAAAACATATTACCACCAGGGGACAGTGGTAGATTATATTTCACATATCTTCAGTACTCTAACTCCTTTATCCATTCCAATAATTCACAAGTTCTTTTTAAGCAACTAAATCCAAAAAGAGTAAAACTTTATATGTCCCTAAGATAAATGAGTTGTGAGATATTTTGCTAAAGAATTTGTCATTTTGACAGATTACATCACAAAGGTTAAAATAGCATATTGAAATAAACAACACTGTCGGTACCCACACAAGAAGTCCTTGTGTTCAGAATGGCTATTGTTCAGACAAGCCTTTAAATGCCTGTTCAGTACTTCAGTAACTACTATGCTTTAGCCACTGCATTGTGAAGAGGAACCTATTTCAACCACAACAAAATGTCACAGAAGCTCAGTGTCCAAATCGGCAGCCATTATTATGGGACTGACTGGCTGAAAGATGCAAAAGGACAGTGGAAGACAAGCCTTCTGAAGCAGAGAAAAGGGCATGGATAAATATGGTAAAAATCTATATCAAGCTAATGTAAGCACAGCAATGTACATATTAATCTTTGCTTTGGATGTGCAGTGTACAAAAATATTCACATCCCTTAAACTTGTTTGAAATTCGTCACAATAAAACAACAAACTTCAGTATGTTTTATTTCTTCAAACCAGGGATTGAAATTGACAACTACAAAATTCCCCCATTGTCAAGTCTCACTCCAACAGATTAATGTCTGGTTCGGTTCTACCCCAGTTTGCAGCATCTCCGTTATGGTCTGTTCCCCATTATCATGGACATGAATATGGGCGGTAATGTGGGTGGGCCATGAACAGGAGTTGTGGTTAGCTCTCCAATGATGTTAGCAGCGACAGTCAGCAATAGAGAACCTTGAGGTTGTGGTTTTAATCGATTCAAATAAACCCAGATATTTCAATTTGTCTTCTGGAAATCCCTTGCTGGCCTAAACATAATTAAACACTTCAAATTAGCTGATTGTTTTGCTATTTATAAAAATAACTATATTGTGGAACTTTTAAAACCTTTTTAATTTAGGTAATGCAGTCAAAAGTCGTAAACCAATATCCATGCATTAACTTTATTTAAAAGAAAATTTCAAACAAAGAAAAATATGCACATTATGTCAAACTAATATTATATAGTTACGGATTTTTATACCGGGCAGCACAAAGCCATTGTTCCAACAGAACGTTGACCGGAGCTGCACAGTTTCTCACTTCTTCATTGTGTGCCTGTTCTTCAGAGAACTATACTTCTTGCAAGACTGCAAATTCACCGCCATTCCGCTCCAAAAGTCGACACATGTTCCTGGTGCTGCTCGTTATTAAACTCACAATTACGTTCCTCTACGCTCTGACAGATGTTATGTCTGCATTTGTTTATTGCAGTGACTTAAATCACAGGCCAAACATTTCAACCACCACAATGTTCTGAATTAGAACCTCTGTTTTAAGTCTTTAAGTAAGATTATTTCACTTATAAAGTTTTGTTTTAAGTGAAATAATCTGAAAATAGAACTATTACTTTTCTCCACTAGAAACTAAACCAGAAATACTTTTGTGTTTTTGCCGTGTTAGAAGGGCTACATAAAATATTGAAAGATAATAGGTTAAGGTACAGATCTAAATTTGTTGCATATCTTGTGATTGGAATAAAAAGGTTTTTATCCATATGGAAGTGTTTGATCCAAACCTTACTCTGTTCACACAACGGAGTAAAGTTCCCAAACAGAACGAAAATTACAAAATTACAAAGCTATACATAAAAGTATTTGGCACAAACTTGTAAAAATATGTGGTAAATTGTGTGACAAAGGTGTTTTTGTCTTGTGTGCGGAATATTTTTTTTGTTTCAAGAAAAGATTGCTGCATGTACACATATTCCTTCTATTCCTTTTTGGCAAAGATCTTGAGTATGTTCTTAGTCTCTACCATAACATCAAATAGTATTGATGACTTAAGTGCTTTTTCTTCATCCTGGTTCAGCAAAAATAGAAGTGCTTTTATATCTATTATAAGTTTAATGTGCCCTACCCAAAGAAACGTTCCAATGTATTCCTGCTTTAAACATTCGCTTGATGAAATAGTCGGTACCAAGCAGTTCAGCCTTATCAAAGAATCAGGTCACATTCACAACACGTTCTTAGAAACTAAAATCTAGGTTGACAGCTTAGCTTCCAACCTAAGACAGAATCATGCCATTAACCTATTGGCTGTCTGACAGCAAAGCCAAGATATCACCTCACCATTACCTACAAGGTGACACATGCCTAACTGCATCCTGCCTGCAGGTAGATGGTACAAGGAAGGGGAATACTACGAAGAGCAAAGAATCAGAGAAACCATTGTCCATTCCACATTTTCCCTGAATTGTGGCTCTTGACTGTCTGGTTTCTTCATAACAGTCAAGCATAAAATGTACAAGAAATACTTAAGCATTCTCTTCAGCAGCTCGAGATACATTTAACCTCTTGTTGTGACAAAGTTATGGTAGGTTTGTCATTTTTGTCAGTTCAGGTGCTTTATGTCTTCATGCCTCATAAATTAACTTCAGTGAGGTCATTTTATATAGGGTCAACTACAGCCTCCCGAGACAGAAATTACAAAAACATGATAACAGCAAGCATTATCATGATCGGATTTCAGGGGTAACATATGTTCTGCAGAGTAAGTATGAAGCGGTATAGCGGACAGTTCTGAACTGGAACCCAGTGGAAGTTTTCGGACAAAAATCAAACATGGCAAAGATGCATCACATCTTGATAATGTACGATCTCATAAAGAGACATTAAGAAGGTACCACAGAAGAGAAAGTCTGTGTGTAGATTAAATACATCACAGAATATGAATGGAGAAGTTCTGCCATTTCTGTCATTGTCTTCTTTGTTTCTTTTGCTCATTCAATGGGGTGTCTATACTGCTTGTACATGGGCCCACATGTTCAACTTTTGTCACTGTTTGCATCCCGTGTGTTGTGTTCACCCAGAGTGGCGGAAAACGTTCGCTTGTTGCTGTTGCTTGTCGCTCCCCTTGTGTCGAACTCAACAGGAAGCTTCCTGAAGACCAACTAAAATTTGTTGTTTTTTGTTTTGGTCTACATACAACACACTGAGTTGAACATCTCAAGAAACCGATCAAGAAATTGACCTAGTCTTCCAGAGAGATATTCAAAATGTTCAAAGGTTTTAATACTGACGTGCTGTTCAGCTCAGTTATTAAATGTTAAGTTGGCATATTTAATAAGGATCCTAATGAAATTCTAACTAGGAAACCAAATTTTACCATTGTTTTATAAGTACAGAAAATGTTTCACACATATGTTGTAAATATGGTCTCACCTGCACAATGCCCTCCTGGAGTCATTGATATTCATTTCCTTGAATATAAAGGATTCCATGATGTGGAGATGTAACTGCACTGTTCACAAGCCTCTCCTGCCAGCACATTCTTTAGGTACCCAACTATGGATTTGTTCCTCCATCTTTCACCATCTTGCTTTCAGTCTGTGATTAACTTTCCTCCTGGTTGCAGATTCTAATGTTCACTCCTTGGTCTAGGTCAGTTGAGTTAACATTTAACTAATCAGTCAAAAAATGCATCATGAAGAGAAGAAAACATATCTAAGTCACCTTAGAACCAGCAAAACTATGAAAAATAGTGTGACTTCTAGTCCAGAAAATACAGTGGGCATAATTTGGGTCTGGGAATTGTGATTGGGGGAATTATTTCTGTTCAAAGCAAAACATTTTTGTGTTGATTTGGTCACGTGTTGTATCATTACCTTGTTGTTAAAGCTATACTAAAAATCTCCAAGGTATTTCAAAGAACTTAGATATCATGCACTTTATCAAGCATCACAGATTCTCCACCTTACTTAATATTGGGTATTAGGCTCTTCAGCAAATACTCATCTTTTCGCTTCACAGCAGACCAAATTCAAGCGTTTGTGTTACAGACATCTCAATCTTACTTCATCTGATCAAAGCACATGGTTCCAATTAAAGTTCTAATAGAGAATGGTGAATGTCACACATTTACATATGTGACTGTAATTGAAAACTACTCTTATGGCATCACTCCTGGTTGGGATCTATATTTGTCAAATGATCATTGTGGAGACTCATACAAGAAACAGATCAGTCTTTGCTGCAGATTTCTAACACTGTGTTTTGGAGATTTTTCACTACCCTAACTATTAATCACTGTCCATGGTATAACATCAACATGTCTCATCAGACCAAATGGTTCATAGCCTAAAAATTGAGTCTGCGTATTAAATACATATTTATGTTCCAGGTAAACTAAACAAAAAACAAAAGGATAATTTGTTCCCAGTTTATATGACCTAATTAGAAGTTCCTATGCACTCTATTTTTGTAAAATTACTTTAATTAAATTACTGTTAACGGCTTTTGGTCACCAATGATTGCGCCCCCAGAGACTGTGATGAAAAATACTTTGGTTCTTTGCTTTTTAACTTTTGCAAAGATGACCCTGAACTTCTCTGCATTATTTTGATCCTTAAGCTTAATTGAATCCTAAGCTTTGTTTCCTTTTAGAAGAGCTCAGAACAACAATGTCTCTAAAAAGAAGCAGATTTCTAACCAAGGATCCCAATGTCTCCATTCTTAGAAAACTGAGCAGTAGCCCGACAACCCATCCAGTCCCTAAATGATTAATAGGAATCACCAGATGGCCTTGTGCCGTTATCAGCATTACCTTCAAAGAAACCCATCCATAAATATATTCTGGGTATCCGTTAGAAGAAACCGGACTGCTGTGTAAGTTCAAGATTAAGAATTGATCATTTACCTGAGTCAAAGTTCAAAGCCATTTTTTCCTTTTCAGTTAAATTCTGGTTATTTTTGTAATGAATCTTTTGTAACTGGAACAGTTTTTTTGACATTTCATAGCAGCATATTTCAAAAACTAAATGGATGTGCAAAAATGCTAATAAAACAAAAAATATGATCAGTATTAATTAAAATGGAGACTTGAAGAGGGGATAAATGTTCAACCCTTATTATTTTAATTAGTTAATAATTATTTCTGAATATATTTGGTCTCCTCTTTTGTGTCTATATGACAATGTTGCATGACAGGAGTTAGAAAGTAAGACTTCAAAGTAAGATGAGTAGTTCAAATATCACACAGTTATGGTGATTACATAAGAAAATGAACAGTAAAGAGAATTTGACTAGAGGTGACATATGGGATTATATCGTCCCTTTGCCAAAATACATTTATACATCACATAAAATAAATATAAAAAAAATTTTTGTAGAACATTAAAAAAGAAAAATTATGTTTCTTGCTCTTTTGATTCCAACCACATTCAGTTCACATTGGCAAACCCTCCAGCCCACCCCACGTGGAGCAGTACCTTTACTTTAATAAATCTGCACCTGATTGGCTGAAAAGGAAGATGACAAGAGATGGTGGGATGCTTCTGGTGGGGAGGGGAGCAATGTGAGCTAAACTGTCCAGAGATATTTCTGTGCATACTAAACAGATTTCTCACTCACAGCACAGCGCAAATTTTTTATATGCACCTAAAATGGGATCCCCCAACCTCTTGTGTTATTCTGATGCTGTGCTTACGTATTCTCCAAATGCTTCATGGAAATTTCTGTAGCTATGTAACTGTATCACAGGTTGCATTTTAAAAAACAAGTGTATACTAATGTAAGGAATTAAACTGCATGGCCACATACTACACAGTAATGCACGAACAGTATTCTCTCTAAACATAAGATGTTTAATGTAACACACCACCACCACTACTCATTTCATGTGCATGAGTAGAAAATATAGATTTACCTTCAGTGGGTGAGGTTTTCAATCGCTTGCACAGTCCTTCCACTGCCCCATAGTCCTCTTGGAGCTTGACCACTGCCTCTGTGCCACGAAGCTCCATCAACGATCGCAGCTCCATAACAGAGCAGCCAAAGCCAGCTGCATGGTTGCCCTCATTTCTTTGGTTCTTGGCATAAAAATCGCTATTGGACATGTCCCCCATGGTGTCAGCTTTCAAGTCAGTTGGATTAGTGTTTGTTATTGCTTATTGAAGAAAAATTGCACAACAGAGCTCAGTCTGATTAAAAAATCTAAAAATAATTTCAAGCAGGCAATGACGAATAAAAAAAAAGAAGAAAATGCAAGTAATTCTTGGGGATAAAGATTATTACAAAAAAAAAAAAATCCAAGGATGAGACGCCTCTGTTTCAAGCTAAACAAATTTTAACAGACAAAAAATGACACTAAAAAAAAGGAAAACTAAAGTCCAGGAAAGAGAGCAACGGTACAGGGGAAGGAAAGGGGGCGGCAAATCACAAACGGGGAGCATCCAGGTGCTGGACAGCCCAAGTGGTTAGGTCCTGAGGAGGGTAATGATGATGGTCTCAGGTCCTGTAGCTCTCAGGCTCACCACGGCTGCAGTCCAGACCCGCTCCATGTGTGGCTTCCCATTACTGCTCTTCTGCTTTTGCCTTTGTTGCCTCTTGGTCTCTATGTGGTGGTCCTCCCCATCACTGCTACAGAGAAAGAGGAAGAAAAGAGAGGGTGTCGAATTCCAGAAATGAATTCGGAGAGGTGAGAGAAGGAGCAGGAAGAAACAGAGAGAGAGAGAGCACAGGAATGAGCGTTGTGTTCTCAGGGCAGGGGTGAATGCAGCAGTAGATGGTGCACAGCTGAAGGACAGCCTCTCCTGGCTGCTGCAGTAACTGTGCCTCTGCTGTCTCTATCTACTGCTGCTGCTGGTGCTGCTAACCTCATTCTGAGTACACACACTAACTGACAGAGAGTGAGCGAGGACATAAAAGACAAGGAGAGATGAGATTGCTCCTTTCTGGTGCAGGGAGGAGAGGAGTTGTATGCGGGTGGGAGGCTGGGGCTTCTCTGACGACAGAGCAGGGATGCAGAACGTAACGCTGCACTGTCACAGGGAGGATGGGCTGAGCCATGAACCCGCTGCTGCTATCTCACCAGTAAGTAAACTGCTACTGCACTCTGCAGTAACTGACCTCTTCTGTGCAGTCACTCTCTCAATGACACATTCCCCAAGATCTTCGTCTAGTAATTATTGGCATTAATCAATCTAGACCAGTTATTCTGTCTTGCAACTACAATGCTATTAGAAAAGCTAAGGAGGCAGAATATACTTAACTGAATAAGTTAGCTCAAAGCCATAAGCAGTTTACACATTTATAGAACAAGCAATAGATAGATCTATAAGATAGATCCATCTCAAATACCAGAATAATTTTAAATATTTATAGATTAAACTTAAGTCTACCTGTTCACAATAAAGCTACAATACTCTAATACTAGAGATTGAACAAGACGTTATCTTGTGACCATAATTGTAGGATTTTAAGCTTCTCTGACCCATGTTGTGATCAGCCATGTAACTAAATATCTGATCGTTTTTGGACTCAAATCTAGCTATGTTTAATATCACTGGAGTTTTAAAAAAGGAACCCAAGAAAGTCATAGAAGCTACTAGAAAGGAAACTAAAAGACTTACCAAGTCATTTCAGGTAGTTTACCACAACTGGAACTAGACAATAAAAGATTCAGGAAGTTAACTGAATAAAATAAAAATGTATTTATTTCATCTTTTAGTAGAGCTTAAGAGGGTGTATTATGTAACATCAACTATATATCAATGTGACTTTAATAATGTCACTGTCTCATCAAAAACATACCTGGAGAAGTGGTTTTTGGTTCATTCATGTATGCATGTGGAAGTTCTTGAATCTCTCATGGCAAAAATTGTATAAGGTTATATATAAGGTATAAGTATCACAAACAAAAACTTTCATGTCAACAACATATTTAGAACAACATGTTAAACTAGTTGTTGATAGTTACAAAAAGTATTGTTATTAAAATTAACAGAACTGAGTAACATCTGTATTGCAGGTCAGTGCTTAACAAAATTTGTGATCAGCCACAAAAACTCTGATCAGTGTGGTTTTATGTACAGTTTGCAAGAATGGCATCAGTGACTCAGCATTTGCCACGCTAATCAAGTGTTCACCAGATTATTTAAAGGTTCATCATTAGTAATATTATTCAAAGCGAACCTTTACCTCACCGTTGCCCTTTATCACCACCCACCCACACAGAGGGGGACCTGGAATCAAAGCTTCCAGTTTTGTATTCTGCAGAACCCTGCAGTGACTGGAGTGTCTCTCCATCATCTGTAGATAACTTTGCTTTGAGGTTCTCTAGAAGCCACATTGTTGCAACACCAACATACACTTAACCTTTTTAGGTAACAGATCCGACAAAAGAGCAGAGAAACCAAACACAGGCAGACTAGTGTGAGATCACAAATATGATATATTAATCAATGGAAACAAAAAGTGACCACTCTAGAATACACTGCAGATTTGGTTTTATTTTATTTTTTATTATTAAAGGATGAATGGACACAGCCAGTAGCTGAATGGAAGGACGGATTATACAAAATTTAAAAACTACAAATGGTTAATGTGGAGTCTAATATGTTTTCAATGAAACTGTGCTGACATTTGAGAATAAAAAAAGTAATGTTTTCATACTTGGTCTATTGAGGCATTTTTACATGAATACACCATAAAAGCGCAGATGTTGGGAAATCCCCTCTGGATGTTTACATTCAGCTTGACTTTGTTTCAGGTTGAGTATTCAGCAACATCCAGAGCGAGCTATGTATCACACAGCTGTTGAAAAAGGCGTAAGCTGATAAAGATTTGATTTAGCCCATCTTCCGTTCTCCACTGTAGCTGCATGAGAAATCTTAATGTTCCCCAGTTTTTTATGTTTTGGTGCTGTTTCCTCCCCCCCCCCCCCTGTTGTGGGACAATAAAGGATACCTCTATTTCTATTTAAAGTTGCTCTAGTTTAAACTCCAGTCTCAACCAAGTCCCCACTAGTTTATGCTGTGACAATTATAACATTCAAAACCTTTTATACGCATTCCTTTAAAACCAACAAAAAACACTACAGATCTCAGGGTAATCTGTTGACAGTGAAACTATTTTAAACTTCTGACAGATGCTCAAAGATCTCCAGGTTATGTTATAAAACAGATAGCAGACAGAACTGCAGCAATATATGACCTTGACACAGTAGGACGGTCAGAGTTTGCTAGCATATGGATAAACATCTGTGGAACGAAGGCACTGATCCACAAGATGCATTATTGCCCATTAATGTCTGACCCATTTTGAAGTCAAAATGCCTTCTCTGGTAATCCAATACCTTGTTGTGAAAGTGGTAATTTTCTGATCTGGTGGCAGAGATCACCAGATCAGAAAAATGCTTTACAGGAATGGGTTAGCCTATAGATTTGGCTAATTATCAGCAATAATAATAAGCCAAATCAGCATTTTGTAAAGACGAAAGCTAATGTTTTGCACACATCCTCATTACTTTTCACCATATTATAATTTTAGTCATATATTCTAACTCCAAGCTAGATAAAGCACAATGTTTTGAGGATTTAAGCATAGCATGTGTCTACATGTATAATGAGGCCTAAGCAGGTCAAGACCCTATATTAAGATGTGGATAATTAGTAAGTAGCTACTTTACTTTAGGCAAGATGGGCCAAAAAAGTTTTTGCTGATTCTTTTGAGGTCATGCCCTAATATCTTAGCAAGTTCAAGAGTGCTGAATCGGTAATTATTGACTTTTCAAATATTTTGTTGCAAAAATGTCAACAGGGCCACAAGAGACCTGTTGAGCGACAAAGATGCTAATTATCTGCAAAGGATTTGAGAAGAATCAAGCGTGAAGCTACCTGTCATCTCCCAGTTCTGTTATATTCAATTCCTCCAACTTACGTGGAGTATCTAAAAGTACAAGATGTTCAGAGTTCAGAGACATTGGTCCTTACCGCCAAAGTAAGGACGGCTGAAACCCGACCTCCAACAAACAAGACACATAAGCTGAAGTCCCAAGACTGGGCCAAGAAATATCTGAAAACAGATTCTTTTTAAATGTTTAATGGATTGATGAAATGAGAGTGACTTAAAGGACCAGATAAAATAGACCCATGGCTGGATCAGTAATGGCCACAGAGCTCCACTTGGAGTCAGATGCCAGCAAGGGGAGGTGAGGTACTGGTATGGACTGGCATAATCAAAGAGGTGCTGGATGGATCTCTTTGGGTTGAAAATGGGTTAAAAATCAAACCTGCCAGTTTTTTGAAGGTGCTTTCTTGAAGCAGTGACAACAGGATGTCTGCATCTTTCCTCAGTTGACCTGAGCCGAACTGAGAACTTGTGGGCATCTTAAATGGAAGATTTACAATGAAGGAAAGCAGTCCATCTTTGAAATAATACGTACAATTCCCATAAATAAAATAATAATTGCGAATAATAATGTATCATATGTGCATGAGAAAAATGGTTAGGAATTACTTATTCATTTATTTTTGGAAAATTAAGACAGTACAGAACTGTACTGCTCAGATTTTTCTTGAATTTTTGGTGTATCTAAACAACCTCAGTCAAGGTAGAGGGTAATTCTGGATAACAAGTCCGACCCTTATGCCAACCAAAGCCTCTGTGATCTCCAACAGGTGATTAGTAACAAATGACAGGAATATCATTCCAGGCCATTAGAAAAACTGACTCAACAACAAGTACAGTGCCATGTTTTCTGTAGATGCAGGATATGTTCACATATGTGCAGTTGCTAAAAATATGCTTGCATTGACAGATTACCTGAAAACAGACAAGGCTTAAATCACAAAAAATAAAGGACAGAAGGATGACAAGAGTCTTTAATTTCGTATTAATCTCCAGAAATCTGTTGAGTTATTTTCAGATTGAATATAAGAAAAATGTGGAAGAAGGTTTAAGGAACTGTGCAGGTTATGCCACGACATCTGCTCAGTAAAATCTTAGTATGGTTGTTTCCAGTAGAGCTTTGCTTTATCAAAATGAAGATAGATAACTAGTGATGGTACCTGTATTTGTTTGAATTACAATGATTTGTAGAGGTAAGATTGCAAAAAATGTACAAAAAAAAAAAATAGTTGAATGTGGGGACATTTAAAGAGAAGGTGACAAAAGTTTAAAAGCAGAGAATGATTTTAAAATTTCACGTTTGCAGGTTAAAATCCATCAGCCTTCTCTGGTAATCCAATACCCTGTTGTGAAAGTGGTAATTTAGGCAGAGATCACCAGATCAAAAAATGTTTGTACAGGAATGGATTAGCCTGTAGAAAAGAGTCCAAGATGTCATATCCTTAAAACTTTCACTAAAGAATGTTCTGAGTCAGAGGACTTTAGAATTTAACTTTTTCACAACATTTTTGCTCTATAACCAATATTGTACATCGGGTTGAAACCACAATTTCTAGCTAACTTTGATAACTAGTTCACCTTCCCATCTCCCCTACAGTGCAGCTATGCACATGGCTGACAATATCATTCTAAGCACAGTCATTTAAATCACTAAAGGTTTGCCTTGTGACACTCTGAACTTCTCTTGACAATGTAGCTCCTACAATTGTTTCTGTAATTCAACCCCATCCACCATGACAAAAGAGTAATCACAAAATATTGAAAGAGTGATATAGAATTATAAAAGAAAGAAACTCTAGAAAAAGCAAAAGCAGAGGTTAGATGCAATGTTAGTTCCTGAATGTAGGTCCTGTCTAAACAGAGACAGTATATTTTCTGTAAAAGATTAAAAAAAATGTTTCCACACCACAAAAAATAATGTACTTGGTATGCCAGGCCACTTGATGGCGCCGTGTTTCTTATTTGTGAAAGTGAGGTGTACGCGGGGATTGAGACAGTTGGAGCTTTGATATCATTGTTTAAGAAAAAAAAAAAAAAAACTTTGCTCATATGTACACACCGAACATTATACCGGCGTTCTGATCCATTCTAGAACGGTTTAAAAATGTATTATTTTTAGCCTAATAGGCGGCAAATTCATGGGGATGTACAGCCTAAACGACAAAAAATAACATACATTGATACACCTAAAATCGTCTCAGAGTGGATGGGGCATTAGTAACTTTGAAGAAAATACCGCTTTGTATGTTTTTGGAGGGAAGATGTCATCATGAACGTTTGCACACACACATTTAGGTATTTGTAAGTAAAGCTACTGGTGTGCTTCCTCTAATGACACAGACGTAAATATGATGTCTATTATCTACATCTAATTATATATTCAGAGACTGATAGAAATTGATTAATGTAGCAACAAAGGGTGACCTTAGTAAAAACTGGGTGCTACAGTGCATTATGATAATTTTATAAATTAAAATAGGATACAACAGAAACCTACTGTTTTGGTGTTCCTGTAAGTCCATCCTTTAATCTTGTACATGATATTGTTAATACGATGCCAAACCATTCTCTGTACCATCTTTCTTGTCAGTATCTAACTAAAATTTCACATGCTGTGTTATCCTTCTGTCTGCCTACCTGCATATATGCCAGTTCATCTCCATAATTGTTGGCAGCATCCCCATCATTTGACAGTGAGTAATAAGCAACACTTGAGCAAGCATTCAAGGACAAAGTACACATTTTGCAATAATTAACAGCTTTTCATCCAAAAAGCAATACATACTGTATTTATTAGGACTTGTCAAACTAAACAACAAATGGGATACCCATTAAATAAAGAGCTCTGTGTCCAGACGTTACCACATGACTATATAATATGTATGCCTTTTTAAATGGTAAAAGGATGACCTTGCTAATTGAAGGGAAAATAAATTTACTATTCTGCCCAAAGAATTTATTTTACACGGGTTAATAAACTAATTTCTATGCATAAAACTAATTAAAAATCTAGTTCTTTGTAGAAATAACTGCTGTCCCAGCAGGCACTTTTGTTTTGGTTGAAAATTTTATCTAATTAATACAGACATCTCAACTAAAAATCGGTACGTTTGATTTAATCAACAAAATTACAAGACACACTTGGAATATTTCACTCTGCGTGATGAATCGATATGGGTTTTACTTTCTGAAACGACTAATCAAAATATACTTTAATACAATATTCTCTTTTTTTTTAGATGTACCTGTACGCCAAACACAGACGTATGATGTAATCATAACACTGTCACTACATTGCTTCCCTTGTGTTTCATGTACAATCCAAGTTTGCTGTCCTAAATAAGCCTCATGTAGTCTTTAACAGTCTCACTGTATCTGCCTCTTAATGTCACTGAACACAGTGAGAGGGGGCTCAGAAATAAACTGTGCCTACACCACCACAGCCAGCATGCAAACAGCTCCCTCTGCCTGTGACAATGAACAGTGCAGATTTGTCTGCACAGCTGCATGTTTATCTCACCTTTTTTAAATGGTTTTGATTTCACAGTCCGACATTTGAGGGTACATGACAGATTTAATTTCAATGTGAATCTAGAAGCAGTGAACATCTTTTAAAGTAGGCATAATTTATGATGCTATAGTTCTGATTCCATATAAATACTAAGCTTTCAGTGTATAATATACTGCAAAGCTTTTTAATGAGACTGTAATATACATCAAAACATGCCAGCAGTACTGCGAGGGTGACTCCTTGTGTACTACTTCAAAGTCAGTTATTTCTTCATGGCCATGATTTGTACATTTTTAAAGAATGTAACAATCTTAATTTTCAACTAAGTGAAGGAGAATTTTTTAAAAAATGCCCATGACCTCTAGAAATGTTACATAAGAATTTTACAATCAGGGTTGTATCAACAGGAAAATATTAAAATGTGTTAAGAAATAGAAGAGTGGAAAGGAAAAGAATCACTTGCACCATATTAAGGGAATTCCCTGATACGTAGTAGGTTAGATAGCAGCTGCAATGCAGTACAGTACTGAAAAAAAAGAGAACGATGTTAACTGAGGTAAGCTGTTACATAACAACCACATGTAGAATCTTCTCTCAGCCACCATTGCTGCTATCTATTTGTCATGTTAACTAAGAGTAGCATGGACACTGGTGAGGAGAAGGTTTATTTCACACCACAGCTCTGCAAAACAAAAAGGTGGAGAAGTCAGTCAGATAAATGTTCACACAAACATTTATCCCTCTGCTTGTGTTTTGAAAGGCTTCTGATAAATTGGACAAAGCACCAGTTCCAAAGCTTGTTCTGTGTCAGAGGAAAAAGGGAACTGAGAAGCTTAAGTGAGATCTGATAAAGATTTGCCATAGGTGACTGACTGTCTTTTAATATTTAGTAGCACTTTGGTTCTCTGATCCAGCTTACAGGTTTTGACTCGTAAGGTTTTTGACTTCTGTATGCTGATTGATTGATGGATGGATTGATGGACTGATTGATTTATTGATTGATTGATTGGGGGACAGAGATCAAGGTCCAAATAGGTCTTTTCTATCTAGGATCATGGGTTCTAAAACCCAGAGCTGTGCTAGAGCCTATATTTAACCGGATCTGTGAAAGAAATGGGATACGTTGTTTGATAATCTCAACGTCTCACTCATCTATAGTTTGAGGATTCCCCTGTTGTATGCTGTTTCTGAGAGAGATTATAGTGCATGGATACAGTTTAAATAAAAACACAATATATGCCCCTGTGTCCCTTCAATAGATATAATATCCCTACATTACTTTATTACTGTTGTTTTAAACAATCAGTGGCACTTGTGAACCAATTTGTTGAACTTTCATCTCCACCAGAAGAGGAAACAGTTGTAAAACATAGCAACATTTATTAAAACCATCTGAGTGTTAAAGAACTATCCATCCATTTTCTGTTCACCCTTGTCCCTTAATGGGGTCGGGAGGGGTGCTGGTGCCCATCTCCAGCTACGTTCCGGGTGAGAGGCGGGGTACACCATGGACAGGTCACCAGTCTGTCGCAGGGCAACACAGAGACACACAGGACAAACAACCATGCACTCACACACTCACACCTAG